>JALPQI010019930.1:0-17807 GCA_025490895.1 Thaumatotibia leucotreta | reverse complement strand
AAATAAGTAGGTTCCTACCTATTTTAAGCACAATGCATATTTATTAGTAGGTATTAGGTATTGTTATCCTCAGATGAAAATCCAATTTATATAGGTAATCCGGAATTGTCCTATGCATTATTTTAGGCTGTACTGCCATGTCAAAACGTGGTCCTTCTCTATTGACCTCATCTCAAAACTCAAAAACACTCAACAAGCTACGGATGGGGCTATGCTCGGGGTTTCTCTAGTTCTCTACATAATCGAATCAGTAGGCTTATGATGGTACTGCGTCTAATCGGTTTTCGTCGTCGTTGTCGTCACGTTCTAACAAGTATGCAAGTGCAAAAGTGACGCTTAGCCCGATAAACGATTAACACCTGACCACAGTAAATCACCTGAAACGAGATCTTTTTACGAATTATAGTCTCCGACATAGCCCTCCGCTCCGGATCAGCAGGCCACATTGCACCCGGAGCAGGGTCGATAAGGACTCGAGTGGAGATCATGGTTTGGCAAATGCAGCGTAGCGTAGGAAGTCCGCTCACGAGATGGATAGACTACCTTTTGAACGTCGCCGGGCGACGCTGGATGCAGGTTGCTTTTGTAATAGATACATATGGCGATTCAAATGAGAGGTCTATGTTCAGCAGTAGACGTTTTGTAGCTGAGATGATGATGATGGTAGTGACCGTAACGCTATCAGATAACTGCTGCATCTGTCAATGTGTGATAAAAGTTAACAGTTCTGTTGTGTATAGTTTATAAGAACAACATCTTATTTCCCAATTAATTGCGTCATAATGATGTCATCATCGGCACCAAAGGCTGTCTGGCTGTCACCCTATAAATAACTCGCCCTCAAACTATCGGGATCTGATGCAGAAGTCTAACCAGATGTTATGTTTCCAGCTGCAGCAGATGATCGCGACGCTGGCAGCGCTGGGCACGGGGCTGGTCCCACCAGCTCTGTCGCAGGCGTGGCTGATGCAGCGGCTGACCCATCGGCTTCCAGACAGGTGAGATACCCTTGGATAGTGGCGGATAATGAAACAAACGAGGTACTCGCACAATGCACGCGCTTCAAGCTTGACATGCCAAGGCAACTGTGCACTTTCGGTGGGAGGCAGATTGTGTCCATCTGCGACCATATATAACATGGACGTCTAACGCCAGCTCAGAAATGCCCCCAAAACCAATTGTTCAATTGTGCCAAGATGGGCAGGACATAGCGCTTTTCTTAACACCGCGCATATTTCGGCGCAACATCTTTGACAAACGTTTATAGAATATAGCCAATCAAAACTTTGATGGACCAATCACAACTATTTTTAAATGGCGGTTTAAGTTTTTATAGGTTGATATTGAAATTCATTACCGTGATGCATTAAAGAGGGGGTGACAGTTGTCAACTAAAATTCAGGCCCGTTTTTGAAAGGTAATTTAGTATGGCGTGCGGCTTCCATGTTTTATTTGTTCGTAGGTGTCCATACTGTCCGTTATTTTTTTATACTGTACATACCCTCGATATTCAGGTGCCGAAGATGTGCAGCTGGTCCTGTAGCTCTCTCTCTCGGGTATTAGCCCCCAGACAGATAAACCATATCCAGGTCTAGTTGATGTTGATAGTCTAGGCACAGGTTAAATTCCGCCAGGTTTCTCGAAAGCGTGTAATATAATGCAGCAGCTCACAAGTCAACTGTCGAACTGATGCCTAAACCATACCCACAATTAACTCTTTGGCAAAAGTCTTAAGTTTAGAACACTAATTTTCGTCATCTAGTATCTCGCAAATATGTCTATATTAACATCCCAAAAACTGAATCCAATAAATATAGTCTAAACTTACTCACGAAGTATGTTTTTTATAAAGTGACCGATTCAAAAGTGGTAATAGCTATGCCTACTTGAATAAAAAATCGTTCGGTATACATAACAGCCAATCGACAGAATATCTCCGAATACCGCTATAGATATTCAAAATTATCCAAACAGTTTATCAACAACAAAATATTACTAACGAATGTAGGGTACATTCTGCGAATAAAATGACGTTATAAACTCCGGATCAAATGCATACATTGTACATACATATATTGTTAGGTTACCATCATAATGCTCTACCCGATAAAAAAAAATATTTTAGCCTACATAATGTCCCACTGCTGGGCACACGCCTCCTCCCATATATGAGAGTGCCCACGCCGGCCCTAAGCGGGTTGGGAACTTCACATACACCTTTGAATTTCTTCGCGGATGTATGCAGGTTTCCTCACGATGTTTTCCTTCACCGAAAGCTAATGGTAAATATCATCTATATTATATACATAATTCGATATTCCGTACATAAGTTTCGGAAAAACTCATTGGTACGAGCTAGGATTTGAACCCACGACCTCTCCGGATTGAAAGTCAAACGTCTAAACCACTGAGCCGCACCCGATAAAATACAAAATAAAATATGATATAATACGGAGTATTTATAATTTGTTTTATTCAGCACCCGATATTTCGGCACTATTGCAAATTCAGTAGATACCTAATATGGAAATTTACACAGAGACCCCGTAAATATGATATTAACAATGTAATTGACCATGACAACTTAAAGTACACGATGGTCACCGCTTACATAATCTTAAAGTAACTCCATTGAAATACGTACATTATTATTAAACAATCTTGAAGAGCTTAATTCAAAAGTAGCCAACAAATCGTGCGAACCCAAGGTAACTGGCACAATAAACAATAGTTTGGGCTATTATATACTGATTTATAGGGAAGAAATTAGAAGCCGATAGCAATGGTATTTACCTCAATGCCATTCGAACGGCCCCACTTTACCGAGCCATAAGACGTATTCGTGCAGACATAACCATGGTACATAAGATGTTCTTAGCACTATCGGATGCAATTTATCTGCCCTTCAGAAAACAGTGGGTATTGATAGTGGCAACAATCGGTTCGAATTGTTTATTAAGCATATCGGTGCGTGATTTGTCTGAATTGAAGAGCAAATTGGTAACCTATTGAACTTTCGAAAATCCTTTGTCCGATTTTCACTTGTCCGAAAACGGTTCCTCGAATTTTTATAATCCATGTACATTGTTTACCATCTTTTTTGAAATGGTCCTCGTTTTCTATCCCACATCAACATTTTCCCGAATTTCGATAACCAGAAGAACGGTTGCCAAATTTATTATTTGACAACCGATTTGTTAACCATGTTTTCATAAATCCGATGCTAAGCGAAATCGAAATGTCATTTTACCTTATATCAGTAACCAGAACAACGGTTGCCAACATTTTTATTTGACAATCGATTTAGTAACCACCTTTTCATAAATCGGAAATGTAATTTTCCCTTACATCAATAACCAGAAGAACGATTGGCGGACAAGTGAAAATCGGATAAGGGATTTTCGAAACTTCAATAGGTTACCATCGATGCTATGTCGATGCTACGTGTAATTGAAATATCATTTTTAATCCTAATGTTCATTGTAATAAATATTGCTTTCCCTACTACTCGAACTGTCAATTTTCACTGCGCCTACTTTTATCATGTCCGAAATTTCATTTAAAAAGGCATTTTAATAACAACATGCAAAACATTTGAACAACAGGGTGATTGGTTAAAAAAAATGTTCAAGTAAACCAGGGTAAAACCGACGTGGATTGGTTAGGTTTCGAAGCTAGGGCGGAGTGAATGGCGTAGTCTTTAAATACTTAAGTATTTGTAATCAATTGTTTACACATCCTCATACTTACAAAACCAAAAAAAGGGGGGACGGGGGGGCGAAGCCCCCCACCAGGGGGGCTCGGGGGGCGAAGCCCCCCGCATTAAAAAATAAATAATCTGAACCTCCCCTACCTTAACCTGGATAGGTTCGTTAGGTACCTTTTACCCCTTAGAGCGGAAATAGAAGCCCCGCGCAGCGGGGCTTCGTCGACCGGTTCCCAGGTCAAAATTGGTCACTTAAATTCTTTGGACTACAGGGCGAATTATTTAGTAATAGTTAAGTATAAGGAATAAAAAAATATTTTTAAAGTTAGTTAAAGGTAGGTAATCACTTTTAGTACATTAAATAGTAGGAACATCACCATTATGCACAATAATTTTTCGATACATATACATAAGACACGAAAATCATTAGGACAAACAATATTTAGGAATAACCAAGTTAGGATTAACAATTTCGGCATAACACAAATATGCGCAACAATGTTTATGCCATTAATTTTTCGGCGTAAAGTTATTATGCGACAAATTTTTCGGAATAAAAACATTATGCCACTCGATATAGACCCCCTCCCGGGGCAGATCCGAGTCGGATAGGTTAGGTTAGAAGACTAAGGCGGGAGCTTTGCTTTTTTTTGCTTTTGGAGTCTTAGTCTTTTGATATAAGGGGAAAATTAATATCTCGGTCTGAATACTTGACGCCACTAAAAGTAGTTGGCAAATAATACTTCGGGATTTTAACAAGTGTTTATTCGAAATAATGAATTCGATTGTTTGATAGGGGGGGAAATAATACTTCGGTCAAAATACTTTATGCCAAAAAAAGTAGTTGGCAAATGATACTTCGGAATTTTTACGAGTGTTGATTCGAATCATAAGCGAAATAAAATTGCTGCTAATTGAGAAAGGGGGTAAATAATAAGCAGGGAAACGTACTTTCGGGCAAACAAAATTTAGGCCAATTAAAAAAATGGGAAACGTTTTCGGGATACTAATATTCGACATTACAATTTTCGACTTTATGATAGGTAACCGAGCAAATTAATGGGAACGAATCAAGGTGTAAGTATTGTAATGCTTGCCAGCATCATTAAATCTAAATTTATCATATAATTGATCAGAATAGTTGACATTTATGTTCTGCGTGGAATAAAAATGAAGAAATACCCAAGGGAGGAAGTATAATCAAGGGAAATGTTAATATTTCAGTTTTATTTGTAGGTACCTAACTTCTTGAATTGTAGATATCTACGACTACTAATAATTTGCCATTATTTTAATTATCAATTATCATCATTAATGGCCCATGATTTATTCTCGTTTAATATTTGACCACATTACATATTACAACTTAAAAAAAAAGGTTGATGTTTAATTAAGATGAGATGCCAACATAATTTTTAACGCTTGGAACGTGTTAAACTTCTTCTATTTCGACGTCAGTATTCTTTTAGCCAGCTTTTATCACAATTCTGATATATTTAACTTACTATTCCAGCTGGCCTTTTCAAAGTACGATTCCCTGGACGCGTGTGACCTTTCTAAAGTTCGCTTACCGTCACTCACTCCTTATGTGGCTTTATAAAGTACCAACGATGCCTTCTGTTTACTATGTTCATGCGATTTTAAGGTTTAAGTCTTTGGAAATTAGGATTATGATTGCATGTTACATTGATGCGGCTTTAATTTTGAATTATATACTGAAACGGCTGGTTTAGAGGGGTATTATATTGTATTATGTACTAACAGTATTAAAAGAATATGATCACCACATGCATGAGTAGGAAATCGTGTACCTTTTTGTTGCTAAATATTTATAAGATGAATGCAATGTTTGGATCAAATTACTTAAATATCATAGAAACACAATTGACGAAGTTTGTCCAAAGACCAAGCAAACGGTTTTGAGAACATAAATTGTCCCGGATCTTGCATTTTTGGGGTCCCCTACCTCAGAATCACCAGCTGTTACAATTCTATTAATAAAATAATGTTTAGGTTCCTTCAAGTTTCCTTCGGCCGCGGTTTAAAACAAAGAAACCTAAATACAAAAAATCTTACCCTGGAGTTTTTTTTTATTATTTTAGTTTTTTATCAGTCACCAAAAAAGCATCGGTGTTATTATAACCTGGGTTAATGCACCGTTTAGGTATGTGTATATATGACTGAACTATTTTCATTGGTTGTTTTGAATGTCAGCTTCATCTTATACAGAACTCTAAATGCTATAAAGCGAAGATGCCCCAGTTTATGCGGAGACAATAAAGTTTCGATATCACGTATTCCACTCGACCTTCGCACGTCGCTCCTAACGATATTGTAAACCAGGATATCAGAACAATACGATATCTTTATCCTAATAACGAGTCTGCGTCTTATACTGAATGTGTATTATTTCCTGAGATTGTAAATTTGCTTAAGGCCTGATTTTTCAATCCCTAGGGATTAATAAATAGGGAGTAATAAAAGTATCTGGCCGTGTGGTGATGGCAGTAAGAATACATTTGTCACAACCCCAACTCCTCCTGCGGGTGTCTTGTCTTAAGAGTCGACTAAGGGATTAAAGTGTCACTGACCATTATTTAATAAAATATTGATGATGGGCAGCAGCGTCATCATAGTGGACACATTACTGTGATCGCCAAACCGCTTGCCCATTGCCCAGCATGACTTTTATGGGCATTTACTTCCTAATGCGTCTATACGCATAGTTAATAGGAGAGGTCTACGTCCAGCAGTGGACTATTATAGGCTGATGATGTATGTAAAAGTAATCGTTAGTTAAAATGATCACTGTCCTTTTCTCAATTTCATCAGTCAAAAAAGGACAGAGCTAACATTTATTTGACAGACGCTGTTAATTGGAGATTGAAGAATCAGTCCTAAGTCTAGCTGAAAATTCCTAGCCGCTTTTTGGCTGCCTGGTGATGACAGTAAGAAAACATTTGTCACCACTCCAACTCTTCCCGTGGGTGTTATAAGAGTCGATCAAGGAATTGAAGTGTCAACAACCATTCATTTATTGAAGATTGATGATTAGCAGGATAATATCAGATTACTTATTATTTAATCAAGATAGAATCTTCTTAAGGTGCGTTCAAACCAAAAGAGCATTCGCTGTTCTATCCCCCGTTCTACGAAATCAACCAATCACGTTTTGTGTAACGATCGAATTTCGTAGAGTGGGGGGTTAGAATAGCGAATGTTCGTTTGGTCTGAATGCACCTTTACGTAGCCCAATAATCACCCTCGGTAGCAAATACCAATTCACCCCGTTCGCGATGCAACTGCTCTTGCAATGCCTACTCAACCCGTTTAACGTTACTAGTCTCTTCGCCATTTTTTCCCTGCCAGTAGGTTTTTGTATGTTGTTTATCTATATCATTTACATAAATATCTTGCCTAAATATGAAGTTCGTTACTTAGTCTATGACACTAATGAGTGACTCGAACAATAGTATGGACATACCTCATTTAAAATTCAAATCCTGCCACTCAACGGCCTTGGTATGCACCTGACATGTACTTTAGGTAGCACACGTGTTATTTACGTAATTAAAATAGATAATTTATATATTTTAAGAACGATAAACGTATAAATATAATTACATAAACAGTTGAACTCACGTGTCAGTCACTACAGTCTAAACTAAACAAGAGTATATTCTTTGTAAGTAGCCGAGGGGTCTGGGCATCAGCCGCGAAAGCTAACGTACGTGTGTTCGAACCTCACCTCTTACTTTGGTGAACTAGGTCTTTTTTGGTGTGTTATGATATCTTTTATTCATAATTTACAGCACATAGTAGCGGAAATATTTAAAAAGCACAAATAAAGATTTTTCATAATATTATTTCTTTAATTTTATTCCAATAATCCTTGTACTTTATTTATATAAAGCTTCTGTCAATGTATTGACTTACTCGTAAGTTTCTGGAGTAAGTTTCTTACGGAAGGCCCGCTAAAAGCGGGAGCTTAATATCCTGGAAGAAGACATAGGTGAGTGCAAATGGTCTCTTTATAGAGGATGCAAAAGACCGAGCAAAGTGGAAACAAGCGATACGCATGGCAGATGAACCTCGAATTGTCCAGTTCACTTACGATTTTTTATCGGAAAAGTATTGTACAACAAATGCCATAGTAGTATTGGGAATACTTGGAAAATATCCATTCGTACCTACACTGGCTAGTCCACTTTCATTTCAAATGATCACACGCTTTTCAAACTTACACAAACTCTCAATTTATACAAATATATCTGTTAAATTCTACCTGAATCTCGCATTCAATAAACAAGCATTGAGTTCGTCAAACATCACGACTTGAACGAAGCAATGCACATGACAAAGGCAGCCATGTTATTGTGCCTTCTTGAGGTGGTGTCGCATTGAACGGAATTTAGAGCGAGCTAATGTATGGACAGTTGTTTTGAAGGCCTATTCAACGGAGAATGTTCTAGATGTGAGGGCATTGATTGAATTAAAACTACGTAAGATTTGTGGCCAATACCGATGCCGCGGTAAAAATGTATTCTTGGGTCATACTCGTAGTTTTTGTGAACAATAAAGTTTAAATAATTATAGCACTAGGGACTCCTGAACTTTGAGAATTGTGCCGCGTAGCTTTACTTAAGATAGCATTTATTTTATAAATCCAATGCTGAATTGATGATTCGACTTTAAACTCAAATATTTAACACTAATCTTTTATTTGGGCTTAAATATCTGAACTTCAAATTACGCGAAATAATGATAAAGCTTTTTACATTTATTTGAAGAAGAGTTAGACAAATACTTCTTGCGATACACCGCCAGCCACCGACATCCTCGATACAATGCCACAAGGGCCAATCTTAGATATGGGTTAGGTTAAGTAGATTAGTTAGAAAAATCCTTGAATCATTTATGTATGCCGTCGAATAATTTAAATAATTGATAAGTATATTTCAACCGTAACAGTTAAATAGTTTAAAAGTGCTAAACATTTAAATTACTGGACTGCACATTTTTTGGTTGCACTTAAAGCAATAAACCCGTTCAACGCATTCCTACCGAGTATTAAAATTTAAAAACGTGCCAATTTACAAGTAATTCAAGCCTGTTTATATTTCAATCACCTACGTTTACCCATCAACATTCGAACCAAGTTAAAAGATCGAACCATCATAGATAAAGAACTTGATGAAACTTTTAAAGAATATAAATCTGATATTTATACTAAACTAAAAGCAATCTAAATGACCGTCTGTTGTGGATTATCTGAACGGATGTACGGACAGACCGGTGCGTACAATCTTACTATACCAAAAAGACATATGTGTAAAACCCTTATAAAGGTAGTGCGCTCTCTTAAAACTGGAGGCACTTTAAATCTCGAACCAAAAAGTCAGAACGATCTTACTCCTTGAGATAACATTAGCTGTTTCGAAACTGAAAGTTCTACATTGTAGTCAGAAAAATAAGAAGCAATTTGCGAAAGAAAAAGTATCAGAGAGGAAGCTAGAGCGAGTTGGTAAAGTAATAAGCTCGTAAAGTACTAGTAAATGGAGCTATTTCATACGCGCATTGGACATATGGCGTGGAATCGTAACTTCTGTAAATACGTTGTTTTATTTGATAAAACTTTTTCGCTGGACGAAGTTTCTTGTGTTTTGCGTGGTACTTCATGTCCAGTTTATTTAAATTCGAGATAGATTTGGCTTAGTCTTTTTTATATACCTGGTAATATAGCTATGCATTCCACTCTCCTTTTGGGAATCGACTTTCGTCCTTCTTCAAGGAGAACTGGAATTAAAAACAAAGTATTCTTAACATTTATCCGTTTTTATTTATCCGTTTTTAAGTTATAACTGCAAAGTTTCATCAAAATTTAGTTTAAAGACATAAAAAGCCAACGAGATAAAGGTTTAATGTAATAACAGCTCAGTCTCCTGAGATAAGACATGTACCTTATACTGTATTTTTCTTACAGTATAAGCTGCATCGTATCCAAGTAAATCATCATCATTCATCAGCCTATTTCAGTCCACTGCTGGACATAGGCCTCTCCTATTTAATTACCTTTGGCATTTGCATATTAATGCCCATAATCGCCACGCTGGGCAGGCGAATTGGCATTAGCAGTAGTGTGTCCACTATGATGACGCTGCTGCCCGTCGTCAATCTTTAATAAATTAATGGTCTCTGACACTTCAATCCCTTAGTCGATTCTACGATACCCACAGGGTTTGGCATCCAATACAGGTATAAGTGAATTAATTATAGCCAAGGAGACCTACGATGACCTCTTAAATGCAATTCGGTTTGTCAGTTTGTGACAGTTATTCTATGGAACTGACACATTACGATTCAGTTTAGGTGGGTCAAAATTATTTTCGTTGTCTTATTTTGTGTCCCTAAAAACGTGACGCAGTGGTGATTTTTGTATGAGATGATGTTTTGTTTTCAATTTCAGATGTCTAGATTAAAATCTAGCGTGAGAATGAAATACAAGTGCACCGGATTTTTTTATATATACTGAGTCGAAACAGCAACTTCAAGCGTGACAGAGTGGTATCAAACAAGACAGCGAAAAGAATTTTAACCCAGGTCCTAAACTGAATTGCATTTGTAGATCGTCGTAGCCCCCTGTACATTGACGTTGCTTAATTCCTCCCTCTTCCCCAGGATCCAAGACGTGGAGAAGGCATCAGCACCGAGCGCGTCTCCAACCTCCGTAGAACAGCCCCTGGATCTGAGCGCCAAGTCTACATCCAGTACCAGTGGGACGCCGCCTCCTGATGCCAAGGATAATGCCAGGTATGCCCAGACTCAGATTTATAAAAAAACATGTATTGCCAATACGTATTTGAAACAGATGAATACGATATAATTATTATTTTGTCATACAGTAAAAAATAAAACAAACTCTTTGCTGTATGACATAGTATAATTACGTTTGTACAAAATTAATGTAATCCATTTTGACATCACATTGTTATATTGCTAATTATTATTCGGCCCAAAAAGACTATCATCAACTATCGCACATAGCCAGACACTGGTTTTTAAATCTTATTTTAGAAATTATATGTAGAAAATTGTATGTTTAACATGAATAAACCATTGAACATGAATCTAACCCCGTTAATTAGATATAGTTTTAGTATTTAAAAAAAAAAGAAATACAGATAGGTACAGTGTAGGTACCTTAAATTAGTTTTCGCCAAATTGTGAGACAGTATTGTATGTATTACTGAGACTGTATTATACTCGTAACTACACTGTTAAAAATTAGGGAATTTTACAGACGAAAAAATGTAAAATTACATCATTTTCACAGAAAAATTTGTAATTTCACATATTATTCATCAATTTTAAATTTATTTTTGTAAAATTGATGATAAATATGTGAAATTACAAATTTTTCTGTGAAAATGATGTAATTTTACAGAATTCTGTAATTTTTTCGTCTGTAAAATTCCCTAATTTTTAACAGTGTAGGATTTTATTTCGTCGTCAAGTTTCGTCTCTTCATACCAATATGTCACGACTAACTATGTACGTAGGTACATAGTACCTACCATTTGATTTTGAATAGGAAGTAAAAATCAAGAGCATTTAAAATAAATCAAGTGATATTAAAATGTATTAGTCAATCTTTTCAACAAGCTAAAATGTTTACAGAATTTTCTACAGAAGGTATAACTTATGTATGTTATTTTTCCTAACTAGTGCGGAAAAGTAAACTTTGCGCACGCTTCGCACTTGTTATGAAAAATGTCGTTCGATATACTCGGGCAAAAATTGTTTATGCACTTTTTTCGAAATGTACTATTTCTTCATCAGTTTGGTAACTTAAGGTTAATTTCTCCGAGCGTTTCAACCGCATGTTTCCACCGAAGTTACGACGAAGTCGCACCTTTACCATTACTGTCCTACTGTCCTATACACGTTATTAAACAGCGTTCTATTTCCCATTTTATTTATTCTATCTACTCGTAAATGCGTGTGAATACGAGACACTGGGTCAAGTGCATTATGCACATGCAACGTTTTAATCAAATTAGGCTATTTTCCCATTAGACTGAATGCTTTGTATTAAGGTCACTTATTTAATGCATTTGATAATGTAAAAGCTTCGTTAATTGCATTGTTATTAAAGCCATGAAAAGTGTTTTACTTCACATGCTCGTAAAGTTCGATTTCATGTCGTACGAGACCGAAATAAATTCGCTTTATATATGTATATGCTCTGTGAATACCTAAAGTAAAATTTTCTTTCATAACTAAAATCTTGAGATTGAACTACCAAAGCGCAATCAAATTATTGCACAATTAAATTTTGTATAATAAGCTCGTAATTATAACCAGGATTTTATTTCGTCGTTAAGTTTCGTCTCTACGTACCAATATGTCACCACTAACTAATAATACCATTTGATTTTTAATAGGAAGTAAAAATCAAGAACATTTAAAATAAATGAAGCGATAACGATAATCAAATATGTATTAGTCAATATTTTCAACACGCTAAAATTTTTACAGAATTTTCTACAGAAGGTATTACTTATGTATGTTATTTTTCCTAACTAGTGCGGAAAAGAAAACTTTGCGCACGCTTCGCACTTATTATGAAAAATGTCGTTCGATACACGTGTAAAAACTTATTTTTAACTCGGGTGATTGTAGTAGGTACCTATTACTTTTTTTTGTGTATACTCTTCGCATTCCGTGTTTTTCATGATTCATTTCACGCTATGATACAAAATACAAGTCATTTCTTCTTTAAAACGTTTCAGTTCTTAGCGCTACAAAAACGTAAAAGGAATGAATACCTACTTTGGGTTCTGTTATCCACCTTTAAGGCACGTAACCCTAAAAGGATCAATAATTTTCTCCGATCACGTTAATGCGTATGATTAAGTACAAACATAATACTCAATCCCGCTCAATATTGCCAAAAGAAACACTTTATGGGTGGATAAGAAAACGATTTGATATTTAATGGCCCTGAACTAAAATTTTTGCCCATCTGTTTGGCATGAATGATCTCATTCATTTTACAATGTATTGTTACTATCCTAACTAAAAAGTTACATAGATCACATCGTTTTACAAATGAATTCTAAAATCATTAAGTTATTAGTCTTTTTTCGTGTAAAGTCTTTGTAGATGAGACCTGCACAGATTGCACACTCAATCAATTGATACCCTAGGCCACTTTTACTACTACTACTATCTACTACTAGTACTTTTAAACATAATATCAAAATAACAATTAGTTGCAACTCGTATACTCGTATAGTTAGTTAAGACCGCTTTTCAAACCTTTTACGCTTTTACTTTAATGCAAATTTTGGATAATTTCACGACCGATGTAACCCGAATTTATAGTGAGTGAGAAACGACAGGACTTATGATAAAGATACAATGCAAACAACCCGCCGAGGTTAAAAAAATGTAATAAATATTTATTTAAACAAATAAACCGACTATCATAAAATCGTCGATTTTCCCACAACAGAAATAAACTCGGTCTGAATAGCCCATAAACCCTTATCAAAATATCCAAATAAGCAAATGGCAACACTAGGAAGCCTATTAACAATTCGCCATGGTCACCGCTTCCTATCGCTGGCCACACTGAACTTCCTATTGAAACGATCGGATTTCACAAACAATAAGACGTGAACGCACCCATTAAAAGTTGAAAACGAAACGGACGGGTCAGTGACCCTTTGACAGGCGACGCCATGATGGATGTTTTAAAATGGCGGGGGTTCGAATGGACAGATATTATGACGTGTTAAAGCTTTATGGCTGCGGATAGTGTAACAGAATGTGATGGCAAAGGCTTTAACGTGATTGCGGGTTTTCTGTTGACAACAGAAGGCATGGACAGCGCATTATATAAGTATATAAAAAAATCATTTTCTTTCGCGAATACTTTTGACAGATGCGGATTAACATTCGGTTTTAGCCCTCCCATAGGACTATTACCAGTTACCGTAAAATATTATTAAACAGATTTTAGGGTAAGTAATACAAAAAAATTGCCAGATGGCACTCGTGCTATTTCCAAGTAGAGATTAATAATCTAATACTATGATAAATCCGTATAACCATAAAATTAAATAATTATAGGTAAATCACATTCATTTAATCGCTAGATTCTTAAGCCTGTAGCAATCTACTAATTGAACTTGATTGTTACGGCCTCACATTTAAAACTTACATTGATAAATTAGAATCTCTACAACTAAGATTTTTAAATTTACTAGTACCCAATAAAATTAAAAATAACTGTAAAAACGACTATAGAAAACTTTATAAAATCTGTAAAATTCTCCCAGTTACTTTAAAACATAAATATATTTTGGCAATTAACAACCACGGCAATCACGAGCATAGCCTATGTGGCACTACTCATGAGCATGGTACAAGATCTGTATCCTTGGGTAAATTTAATGTACCTAGAGTCAATAATTACTATGGAGATAGGACTTTAAAAAAACGCTTACCTTATATTCTAAATAGTATACCTGAAGAGATCCGAACTGAACATAATGTACGAGCATTTAAAAGAAAACTTAAAAAATATTTATTAGATACATTACCTTAAAATTATTATTGTTAGAGCCAAGGTTAATAACTTGTCATTTGCTCAAAATTAGAAATAAATAATGACATGTTGTATATTAGTGTAAGAATGTTAATAGTGTAAGATTGTCCATGTATATCTTAAGTCTTCCTGTAGACAAACTGTCTCAACAGTTTTACAGGACTTTTGTTAATTTTAGAACTATGTAGTACTCTTAATAAATAATAAATAAAAAAAATAAAAAAAATAGGGATGATGACTGTATTTAAAATAAATTATTTAACATTATGCACGGCATAATACACGAAGAAATTTTTACTAAGATGTAGATTGTAGTAATTTTTGTACAGAACTTCTATTTCATAAATTGAAAAGAACTTAAAAGCGTAGGTCATTTGGCAGTACTCAAACGTGACGTCACTTTTGAGTATTTCATATAAAATTCCATAGTGGTGATCGTTTTGACAGTTCGTAAAAAGATGCAGATTTGACTTGCCTGTCATCATCCCTATTGAAGTAATCAAAATTTCCTATTTCGTTTTACCACCAGTTACAGAAATACGGGCGTTTAAAGTGAAGCAGGGACAGAAAGCAATTCATGTCGAGTTGAGTGTGTCAAGGATGATCGTAAAAGCAGAATGAAAAGGGAAATTCACTCCAAATTAGGCACTGGTCTCACCGCGAGCTACTAAGCTATGAACTAAAGGCTATAACCACGAACAAAAGATACGCACTGCCGTGTAAAAATAAGAGACACGGCGATACTCGCCCAGCGGTGGTAGCTGATACCTGGTAGCTTAGATACTCTGATCTCTGATGCCAACTTGAAAATTAGTAAAACAAAAGCGTCATGACGCTAAACTAAAGCGAACCTCCATTAAAGGCAACTAATATTTTTTAACCGACTTGAAAATTTAAGAAGGAGGAGGAAACTTCAGTTGCTCACCCAAGGATGCCTGTAATGAATGCATTTGCGTTTTCTATAAGGGGTATGTACCATAATCGCCACTAAGCGATCGGGTTGGCGATCGCAGTGTACTGCTGTGCAATTAGGTTGATGAGACCAGGAGTCCAGGAGTTTCTTATTTTGACTGTTTATCTTTATTTTACATTGCTCTGGACGTATACAGTCTTTATCGCAACAAGATTTGACATTTAAGGTAATAGTTACTTATACCCACATGTAGCTACAAATATTAAAAACAGAATAATTTAAAGAAGTCCCACGGGAAAACCTCAGTAGAGACCTAATTTCACATTTCGCGGAAGGAAAGAGATCTAATCTCTTTAATCTGTCATTATTGTCAATTATCATATCATATACATTAGAAATAATGAAAACTAAATTGCTTGGAAAGTATGAGCATAATGACACTTCTCACGGCCAAAATTACAGAAATACTTCATTTTTCATTCATATAAGGCAATAATATTGTGACGTCACAATAGATCATTTATTTTTATGGTACTTTTAACGCTTTCAAAGAAAAAATCACTATCAGATTTTAATTTTTATCGCTTTTATTGTAGTGTTATAACACATTTGGAAAGAGTACCGCAAAAATCCAAGTTTTATCAGATTAAGCTTGGGCAGAATAGGTATGAGAGAAATTCGAGTTAATTTGTATTATTTGTAGACTTAATGGTCATACTGCTAGGCAAGTAAAATATTCTCTTGATGGATCAGGCAACAGTGCCTAATGTTTATAAACCGAAAGTGTCAATCCAAAAAGTTTTTCCACTTCACCCCAGACCCCAATATATAGGCCTATAGTCAAAATTCTGAAATCTAACGATATTATGACTCATTAAGAAACTAAACTTAAAAAACCGGATATTTTTACTGCCCTGCTAAGCATAATGGCGATATCTAAAAATAAAATTGAATGCAATCCTACACCTTAAATTCTGTAGCTGACGATTCCATTTCCAAATTTCTCTATTTTTGAGATGTCAAACAATGAAAATCAACAAACCACGAGGAGACAGTCCCACGCAGATATTAATGAAATTAATCATTGTTTAAACAATTATTTGGTTAAAAACTAAAGACCGATTATGTATATGGAAAACTGCGGCCCTGCCGCGTACCTACTCCGAAGTTCGTAAATTTTGGGATTTGTCTGTCACTCTCATGTCGCCTTCATTGGCGTTACAGAGACAAACTCTGAAATTTGCAAACTTCTAGTTCCTGGTAGGCCAACTGACCCAACTTGTCGCCTTTTCACGCCAGTATCAGGAAATACTAAAATTCATTTAAAAAAAGAAATGTCCCACGACTGAGTCAACTCAAATAAAGATGCCTTGTTGGCCGAGCATTAAACTCTTTCGCAATAACACACATTGGTCAGGACAACGACCCCCGATACCAGATACCAGTTCCTTCACACTATTTGTCAAGTTTCGAAAGATAGAAGCTTTCGCAATGTAGATAAGGAGACATTAGTGCTGTTTATTTGCTTTGTAAGTGGCCATTTTGAAGTTTAATGTCGACTTTAATGAATTCGCGAGGGTATGTAATAAAATCTAATAATTATACTTATAAAGGAAACAGGTTAAGGATTTCTTTATTGTATAATCATTAAAAGATATTATTAGTTTCTTAGGCAGTGCCATAGATTAATAAGAAATCATAGAGCTCGCCTTATACATGACTAGATTCTGATCAGACAAATTTTGTTAACAGTTATTTCGTTGCTGTATCACTAAAAATCTATGATTCAATAAGCAATATATGGTGCTAATATTTTAATACTTGAAGTTTTAGTTGTCACTTGCGCTCAGAAATTTGATTAAAGTGGCGAATTTAAGAAATTTCTCGGGTCCTAAATAATCCTTTATTTGCGTCCTATATAAGATTAACATAATTCAAAATATTTAATAATTTGATTTGTTCCACAGTAACTAATGGAAAATTCATTGTTAATACAAAACAGGAATCCATCATCCTCCGACTTAAAACTCGCTCGTCTTATAACTAGTTTGACCACCAATGCTTCTCCAATCTGTGCAACGTTAATGTGCAATATATTTAAGTTAATTAATGAAATGAACTACAATAAAGAAGCTGATAACGAAAATCATAACCGCACCCATTTCGTTCCGGTCAAAGACTTGGCAAACGAAACGAAACGTCATTTAGATAATGTGCGCAAAAAGGACGAATAGTCAATATAGTCACCAGGAAATGTTCTTGAACCCTTTGAACTTCATTAAAATAATCAAGCTCGAAATATATTGAAAACAAGTCTGGTGATTAAAGTTTATTGATCTTTTTACCTCATTTTGCAGACCTTTGTTTAATTTTATGGATACTTTGTGTCGAATGGTACAAATTAATTAAAATCACAGTAAAAAAAATAGAGAACCAAATAATGCGTTGTTTATTAGATGATTCAGATGATATTTAAAATATTTACTACCTCATTAAAAAGGGAAATACAGACAAATAAAAGAATTACTATTTTCCGATATAACACGAAATAACACCAACGCTTTATCAGTCTC
>JALPQI010019929.1:0-30284 GCA_025490895.1 Thaumatotibia leucotreta | reverse complement strand
GATCAAAGGTAAACTAAATCAACGCTACAAATGTCTAAATGCTAACAATATTAAAATAATGAATATTTAGTAATATAATACAGCACTTGTATGGTTATTCAATTCAATCTGATGTATTTATTTTACACGGATACATAATATGTATACACTCAGATCATGTCATATAAACTGTAAAGTACATTTTGCATCTAGGGAGGTAGGTTTGGTATAAAAATAAGTTTTAAGACAAAATATTAAATGACGCGCAAAGATTTCTATTACTCCCTAAGGAATTTCACTTTTTCTATAACTTCCGCGATGCATGCAAGCAATGGCGCGCTTAGAAGGACAATGTGATGAAAAAGAAATCCGATCAGGAGAAATGAAAAAGCTTTTTGCACTTATTACTTGTATTTAGGTAGCTAATTAGTATAATTAAATACCAATTAGTGGTTAGTTCAACTAGAAATCGATTTAAGTTCAATACTAATTCGGCATTTTTGACAAAGCTGTATTGTTCCAAGTTCTAATCAGCATTCACAGGATGTGTCAAATTTCAAATTGACTGCGCTTGGCGTGCGCTAAGCTGAATGGCTATTCCCGTCGCTTGGCAAGCAAATATACGATTAAATATTAGATGTCATACCTATACCAAAGAAAAAATACCGAAGTTTAAAGTCCATTTTAAATACGAAGGCCCGATTCCACTTGACAAAGTCATTAGGCGTCAACAATAGGATCCGGTGATAGCAAAAGAAACCGGGCCAGACCCTTTTGTGGTGTGATATTTTATGCATACATCGGTGTACGACACGTGCCAATTTGTAGTGGACAAATTAAATGACAAAAGTATCGAGTGGCATCGGGCCTACGTATTTCAACTGGACTATACCAACGCCGTTTTCTATACATATCGCCGTTTTCTTTAGGTACTTAAAAAAATACAACTAAAAAAAATTGTTCCACAAAAATAAGCTGATATAAGTTCAGTAAACGTTTAAGCCGTCTGCCGAAGCCATTTCTTATACTGGTTTTCCTGAGACTATTGACTTCTGAATTTAAGAATAAATCATTCTATAGTGTGCAGTAAGGCTCTAAAGTAAAGATATTTCAATGAATCTTTCGAATTTATTATTTGACTCCTGCAGTGTTATTCACTAAAGAAACCACCTTGCGGTCAGCGCTGTGTCAGCGCTGCGGCTGCGTCGAGCCTAAAAATGGTATTCACTAATGTAGTTTAAAAGACACTAGTGCTCGGCGACGAATGCGGCGTGAGCTGGAACTTCACTGCGTCGAGAGTTTGACGATTAATGTCCGAACTACGTATTCTCTCACGAAAAACAGCGACGAACTCGCCCGCAACCTCGCTCACAGCCTCGATTCCTAAATGTCAAATCATAAAGCTAGGATTTTATCGTCGAGACGCATGAATAAAATGGCTGCTAGATTGAACATAATGTGTTTTTTATTAGAAGAAGCGAAAATAATCGACGATTTGAAGATGCTTAAACAGCGTCGAGCTGTCATCGGCTGTCGCCGCCTACAGTTCGACGTCGAGCTGTTCTACGTTAGTGAATACCGTTTTCCGCAGTGCTACGCTCGACGTCGAAGTGAAGGCTGTCTCGACGTCGAGCTCGTTGATGAAAGCTGCGTCGAATGTGTGAATAAGAGAATAGCATGGCTTGGCATGGTACGGCTAATGTTACTGTAGCCCTACCATGACTGCAAGTATCGGTAACGTTAGGTTTTACTCGATACGTAAAGCAGGCCCTCACGCTCGCTCCAATATAGTGCGAGTGCGATAGCCTGCTTTACGTATCGAGAAAACGTTACCGATACTTGTAAAGTCATAAGTACGGCTACAGGGGCCCGTCTCTCGAACGCTTGTAACTTGTAATACAAGTGGAAGTCTCTTTTTAACACTATTAATTAGATAAGGACTTCCTATTGTATTACAAGTTACAAGCTTTCGAGAAATAGGCCCCTGGTATATATATTTCTAACAAAAAAAAAGTAACTGTATGGCTGTAGGTTACTAATCGTCGCCGTCGCTATACTTCTTACACAAACTCGTATCTACAGCAAATATCATGGAAATATCACCTTTGTGTCACTCTGAGTTACGAGGTTGCGTAAGTTTAGCGGCGAAATTCGTCATTATCCAATTATAGTACCCAAGAATATTAAATGTAATGGATTATTCGCATAGTGAGGCGTGCTGAGGTGTGACATTGCCGACTTGTACTGTAGTTCATTTGAAAGTGGCTGGATATACAGAGTGGTATGGAATGACGATCCTTTCCGCTACTGACCAAGTCTACCAACCGTTACGATGAACTTTTGGCATAGTACTATACTCTGTTTGGTTTGGTGTTTAAAAAAAGGTAAACAACAATCTTGCATATCTTTTTATTGAAAACTACGAGTACAAAATAAGTTTTAGCAAATATACATAATATAACAAGAAAATACAGTGATTTACATTGTTTTTGATTCATTAAGTACCTAGTTTGAATTTTTAAATGCATTTTTCAATAAAAAGATACTGCAAGATTGTTTACCTTTTTTTAAACACCGAACCAAACAGAATATAACATCGTAGTATCTTTAAAAATATAATGTAACCTCACATACAAAGTGAGTTATTAGTTGGAGTGCAATGAAGTGCAAATGAAAAGTCGATTTTCCATGTACGTTTTCGATGTTGGTCCCATACCATACTGAAAGTTCATCGTAATGATTGGTATACTCGGTCGGTAGCGGGAAAGATCGTCGTTCCGTTCCACCCTGTATAGTTGTTTTCGATTACTCTGAAAAAGAGAATAGAAGACATGACACGGGTGAATAACCTACGCTACATTTAAAAGACGGTATATCTATATTTAATTATGCTTGATTGAACCTAACCTATTTGTACCAGTTAATGGAGTAGAGGCGTGGTGGTCAATTTGGCCCAATTTTCCAAATGCGTTTAACTCATTAACAACGGCACACCAGATTGGCTTATTTTCTAAAATATACGTAATTTATATTTTGTAGACAAACGGGTCTTAATTGCGTAAACTTACGTTTATTTATATCCCGTCATGTAACGTCATGCCCGAAACGTCAGGATATAATTAAACGTAAGTTTACGCGATTAAGACCCGTTTGTCTTTAAAATATGAGTGATAATCTCTAAGAATGATTAGGTATCTGTCTGACAAGTCGTATATTATATGTATATAATATGTATTTATGTGTAGGTATATATATTAATATTGTATGTATATATTTATGTATGTATGTCATAGGTATGTAGGTATTAATAGCTTACTACGTGTTTCCAAATGCACCGCCTACAATCTTTTCTGCTTTGCCTTAAGGTTGACTGGTAGAGAATGCCTCATAGCATTAAGTTCGCCTTTTGTACATTAAGCTGTTCTTTTGTGCAATAAAGTCTAAATAAATAAATAAATAAATAATCGTGAAAGTCTAAATCAATATATACGAAATTAATTGGTCATTTACAATAAAACTATTAAACATAATCTCAGTCAAACGAAAGATTACTATTGAATAAAGACCTGTTAAAGATCCACGTGATACTATTTCGTACGTTGTGAGGTTTTATTGTAACCCTCTTCTTCGGAACTTTGACTTTTTAATCATTTGTTATTTACTTATATGTCTAACTTTTTAATGTTCTAGCAGACCGAATCATCAATACTTTCATCTTAATAACTGCGTAAAAGGCCAATTTCGAGAGCATTACTTTGAAAAAAAAAGAGACAGAGGACATGACACGGGTGAATAATTCGTTCACAAAAATAAAAAACGTACCATCCATATGCTGGATTAAACATAACCTATTAGTACTATCGGGGTAGGCGGGCACAGTGGTCAATTTGGCCCAATTTTCCAAACGCGTATAGTCAGTCCACTTCAGTCAGATGTATCGTACCGGCCCCGGTGGTCAAAAATATCTGAACACGCTCTCTAAAACCTACAATAGCATGCTCAGATTTTAATGAGCACCGGCGACTGTAAAACTCATTACCAATTTCATCGAATTGTTTTATTAATTCGACACTTAATCACGTTTTGTTTGCGTTGCCGAGTTATCTAGGATACCTAAACTATTGTTGAAGTAATGCAGATAGTTGTTTTCGATTCTTAATAGGTTGCGAAATACAATTGTATCAATTATATTTATATCTAAGATTGCCTAGTACATTTTAGATTATTGTTTTATTTGAATATTTTGCTTACGTTGCTCATTTGATATTGAACGTTCTCTATTATTGACCTGTGCGAAAAGTGGCTTATTTTTGATCAGGTCGAAACTTTGAAGGGACATTCTGTACAGAAAAACATCGTATGATACACGTGCCGTGCGTTAATTTATCGCCACTCGTTTTGAACTTCATTTTCTTCGCACTTATATCGTTATGTCCTATATCAGGTAATTGTGAAACAGGGCGGAAATATGCGATTCCATACTCTCGGTAATTTACCTTACGGTAAAGGGTTGTCGTATTTAGAGATTATTTCGTAACGCAAATTGAAATGCGGAGGTGCAAAGCCGCCACCACCGCATCGCAAAGTACCGGGGCGCGCGAATCGCGGAGGAGGTGAACCGTAGACACTCGAGGGGAGAAGCGACCTCGAAAAACCAAGGGGGCCGTATCTACGAAAAGCGCGAATTTCACAAAGCTTCCTATTCCTAGTAACACGAGGGCCGTGGGGAGTGCCTACCCTGTGCTTTGAAGTGTGAACCTTGTACTAAAGGCGTGCGTGCCATCTCTGCTCCCCTGGTACTCTGGCTAAGATTTATAAGCGATGAAATTCGCTCGCTTCGCTTCCCTTACCATGTGTTCGAAAAGGTAATTAAAATTGCTATGAGTAGTTAATTATAGCGATAGATAAGTATTCAAATCAAATACAATAGTTATTTATGTGGCTGGCGCATAATAAGAGGCATTAAACATGAGTGTGGTTTTATGAAACGAGCCGTAGGCGAGTTTCATAATAAGATCACACGAGTGTTTAATGCCTAATTATGTACAGTCACATACATAACTTTATCTACATCCATATCATTAGTTTAGAATGACAATTTACCTTTATTTTCATTGATATCCACTAAGTAATTACCTCTAAATATAAAAATTCAAATCAGTTGAAATCACTCAATTTGAGTAAGGATATCCTACAATAAATATTTATTGAAAAAAAAAACAACAAAAAGAAGTTGACTTCATAATGTTATAATTAATATCATGACGACGATACTTTAATGTCAAGCCTGTACTTTAATGTTAACATTATGATACAGCCACAGACACCGGTCTCTTAATATAGGTCATTACATTACCGCTTCTGAATACATAACAGGGAAATTATGATATTCCTGTAGATAAAAGCTATTACAGTTGCCTCGTCTAATAAGTTCAAAATTGAATTTGAACCTTACGCACGCGCGTGTAGGTTTATTGCTCCGTGGACTGTGACTTGTTAACTAGTTCATCGATTCCAAGGACAAATTTTTGACTAGACATTGCCAAAAAACTTTTCGGCCAATCTGTAGCCCCAAAGTATTCTTGTATTGCAGTCAAGTCAAAGGCGTAATATACTCTTATTTATTAGAGAATTCCTTCGATACATATTTTTGCACTAAACTTGACTGTACTTGGCGACGATATATTATGTAAATACATAAATGAAATATATGTATAGAAACAGCCATATGAGACAAAAAAAATCGTGTTCACCAAATGAGAATTAAAAAAAAAGCCTGTTAACAGGATTTGAACTCGGGACCTCTTATAGACAGCTAATTACTACGCATAACATAAAAACATAAAAACAACATAAAAAACCCGCATTTCCGAATTTTCGGAAGAAATTTA
Source organism: Thaumatotibia leucotreta (assembly GCA_025490895.1). Classification (NCBI taxonomy): domain Eukaryota; kingdom Metazoa; phylum Arthropoda; class Insecta; order Lepidoptera; family Tortricidae; genus Thaumatotibia; species Thaumatotibia leucotreta. Next base: position 24,414 of record JALPQI010019929.1, on the reverse strand, counting down.
TTTAATTACTGGCATTTTAGGCCGTAGCATTTGACTGGTGACGGCCGTAAGAATACATTTGTTACCACTCCAACTCCTGAGGGTGTCGTAAGAGTCGACTAAGGGATTGAAATGTCACTGACCATTATTTGATAAAAGATTGATGCTGGGCAGTAGCGTAGTGGACACATTACTGCGATCGCGAATCCGCTTGCCCAGCGTGGCGATTATGAGCATATACCTCGTCTATACCCATACTTAATAGGAGAGGCCTACATCCAGCAGTGGACTGAGATAGGCTGAAATGTGATTAGTATTTTTAAATGAGTATAAACGAATACAGGGTGTAAGTCTAATACGGGCGAAGCTCTTAACGGGTGTTAGTTTACGACATAATAAGTACATTCTAATAACTTTTACTTAAATTTAGAGCAACAAAATTTTCCATACAAAATAATTCGGCGCGCAATGTAGAGCAACATACGCGAGTTAAAGACTCGTTGACAGCTAATTTCAAAAGCAGATGACATAACTGACATGTCAACAATAACAAATGTTCGTACCTACATTGCTGCTCCGATAATCTTAAAAAAATTCTGTGGGGTCATAATAAAGAGTAACTTTGAAAAAACCTTGTAATCCATGATTACACTAATGAATCCCATGCCCGGTTTAATTGATCGCCCGTATTAGATTTACACACTGTATATTGCCCATCCGTTTTCGATATGTTATGTGAAAATTACAACATTACGAGTAGGTACACCATATGTGGCCATATATTGGCTGGAAAGCGTCGGCAAGGCGCCGACACACGCTTGTTTCAATATTGTTCCTTAGTTTACAACGGATATTATGTTGGCAGGATTTGAGCAGCGAAACTTGAAAATTATGTGATATAAGATATATAAATCAGAGGCTAGTAATATTTTTTGACGTTACAACTTCTCAAATATGAAAAAATAAACACCTGTTGTCATGATGCCAAGTGCATGCACTTAAAGCAATAATTCTTCTAAAGTAACATAAAGGTGCATTCAGAGTTCAGACCAAACGAGCATTCGCTATTCTATCCCCCGTTCTACGAAATCAACGAATAACGTTTTGTGTAGCGATCGAATTTCGTAGAGGATAGAATAGCGAATGCTCGTTTGGTCTGAATGCACCTTAAGATGAAAAGAAGGGTAAAATTATTAAAATGAATGTTATAATTGCAAGTAAATTCTGTATTTCTGTGCATATCCTAAAAACAGCTACTTGTCACATAAAATTTAAGATTGCAATATTACTCGCTATTAAAAATAAGATAAAGTCACCATAACAGTATATCAACAATTTTAGAATACTTTCCCTTCATGTTCCATAGTCTTGGGACATCCAGTATTAAATAATTAGACATCTTGGGACATCTTATACAAATCGACCTAGTCCTACGGTAAGTTCAATTAAGGCTTGTGATGTGGGTACCAGGCGACGATATATATAATAGATAGATACATATAGATACTTAAATACATAGACCAAAGAACAAATATTTGTTATAATACACAAATAATGCCCTCGCCGAGTGTCGAACCCGGAACCTCCAGCTTCGTAAGCAGAGTCACTACCTAGGCTGCGGAGGCTGACAAGTATTGAGTGACTATAGAGCGTTGTATTGTAACACATAGGTAGAAACAGACATGTACATGTAATGTGTCGAAGTTAGCGAACGGGAGGCGATGCACCCTTCAAAGACGCGGGTCGATCGCGACTTGTGCCAGATTACAATTTAGTTCCTATATGCCTACCATGAGTAATGAGCTTTTGCCGTGTTTTTATACGACATCGATGGCAAACAAGCGTACGGCTTGCCTGGAAAGCGGTTGCCGTGGCCTATAGACGCCTGCAACTCCAGGGGCAACAAATTCAGCTAACGTCTCCAATGTAAGCACATCACATAATAACTCAAAATTATAGTTAAATCTATCTATCTCAAAAACTATAACAAATAATTTAATAAAACCAAAAATCGTTGAAACCGTTTATAACTTGCGCGTTGCCGACCCATTAAGAACTTCTACACTCCTTTTTGGAGAACCCCATACTGTAGTCCTTCGGGAAAGCTCATTCCACAGACGGACCGTCCACGGGAGGAAATTCTTTTGAAACCGCACGGTACTCGACCATTTAGGTTAAGGTACTTTCTCTTCTCCGACGTGGCTTTTGGGACTATGATTATTGTTTAATTCCAGTTTTGTTAAACATAATATATTAACCTACCACATTCAGATTCAAATTAGTTGTTTAACCCTACCATAAGTTGGCAACTATCGGGTTTGATCGCGTTTACTCGATTTGTAAAGCAGTCCATCACGCTCACGCTCCAATATAATAATATTAGTGCGAGCGTGATAGGCTGCTTCGAATCGAGTAAACATTATAGTTGCCAATTTCTAAAGCTAGGCGTCCACAGACCCGAATCGTACGCATCGGACGCATCGCATTTAGTATGCTTTGTATAGAAAATCATACAAGTGTGTCCACTGTTCCACTGTTCTGTACGTATCGTAATATCAGTGGACGAAATGCGATGCGATGAGTTTGATGCGTACGATACGAACATGTGGACGACTGGCTCAAGAATGAACTTTTGACAGTTACACCTATAGATTAATCCTTATTAATATATAGTAAGACTCACGATTTTTCCGATAGTCTTAACGTTGTATATAAGGCTCATTTCTAAACTGTCAAATGTTCATTCTTAGAAATCTTGCCAACATGGTACGGCTACAAAGTTTTTGCAGTTTTTATTGAGCTTTCGTCGACTGTACTTACGTACAAAGTATCGTTTGTTTCATTTTACTGAAACCTTCGCAGTGTAGCCAACTTTAGTGCTTTCGAAAGAACATTTACGAACACGTTTTATGTAGATACAAATGTTACCTGAGTCATAGAATAACTTAGTTTTAATAATATACTCTTGAAACGAAAATAGGTGAATTAACTTTTTTCGTGCGGTTTGTAAATTGCCGTTTCACGGAAAACTTTAGGAACGTATTTTCTATATGAAAAATAATTCATTTACTTACATAACTCTACTCATTTAACTTATCGCTAAAGAGCGATTTCTTCCAGACAACCTTAGGTTAACGGAAAAATAATACTATGTATTAACAAAGTGAGAGTATGTCGTATAAGAATTCCTTTTTTGAAGTCGGTTAAAAGCCCGTCAGTCGGGTCAAAACCATCCAATCATCTATAAAACACGTGTCTGGCCTGCTACCACGAACACCGACTTCGTAAATTTCGGGGATTTATCTCTATCACTCCTACGAAGGTATCTTTAGAATGACAGAGAAAAAAATCCTCGAAATGTGAACTTCGGTGCTCGCGGTAGCAGGCCTGTTATTCCATAGTTGTTTTGAAGAAAGTTGCTAAATAAAAATAAGTAATATATAATAAAAAATAAGTAAAAACCGATTTCTTCAAGATCGCATCATCAGACTCCGACATGGTGACACAGGTCCTTAGACTTGTCACTACCTATTGTAATAATATCTGTTGTAGCCACTCAAATAACATAATGGCCACATATTATTGCTATAGAATTTTCAAAGAAGCCTTGTATTATTAAAGTTGGAGTGTAGAGCCGCAAATTAGGGTCCAATTTGAAAAAATGTTTCATGAAAATGTGTTTTACTTTAAAGCGGATTTCACTTTATTTCCTTTTGTCCTTAAGTTTTTCAAGTTGCCAATGTTATAAAGACTTAAGTAACCTGTGTTTACAACTTTACAGTATCGCTATTCTTGGTTAGTTATCTATAACAATTACCAACAAAAAAATATCATGCCCGAGTATTTAACGTTGACGCGGCCCGCCCGGGCACATCGATGCTATATACAAGTCATCGCTTATGTGCCATGTACTCCCAGTACATAGCCGACTGTTGTATGGGTAATAGTCGTATACGTAGATAATCTCGTCATAGCTCGCACCCGTTATGGTATTACTGTGTAGGGGGGTGGGGTACACCCGCGAGTGCCAATGGGGTGTCCGCTTTAAAAATACGCGGAACTACCGAGCCGGCAGCTAAAGGAAGCCGTTTATTTTGAACCGCGAAGACTCCACTCGCCTCTGCGAGCCTGGTCGAGACGGCACAAAATGGCGAAAAAAGTAGCGCTTGCGAAAATACTCTCCACCTTGTTTTTTGCCTTTTTCTTACTAGGTCAGGTAATTGCTTAAATGCCAGCTTGTAAATGTGTAAAGGTTAAGTTTGAATCAAACTATTCTACCTATAACTTGCTATAATTGGTTGAATATACTAGTACGCTGTCTTAGCTTAGATTCTGCTCCAATGAATTACGCACAACAATCGATTCGCGTATACAAGAAAGCATATTAGGGCGGCGCAGCGTCGTAGCTCATTATCGATGATGAATTCGTTGCAAACGTTACTCAGTGTTCGAAAATCATTCCAAATTTAAATGTATTTTGTCCGTGTTTTCATAATTGGGCGAGGGTGGTGGCGGGGTGGCGCCGCGGGCGTCATCGCGCCCCCGCGTGGGTATTTAATGATTATACGCTGACTGCCACCTGATTGCTGGTACCCTAGTACACTGTCGATGATTGCGCGTATCGATAAAACCTGATTGACACGAAACATCGACTCTGTAGATAAGATTCTCGACTAATTGATATTAAACGGTTTTTTACGATAGATGGAGTAACTGTCTAGAAGATAAATTGTCATTAGTTAGAGTAGATTGACGTTTTGTTTACCTTTCTTTTAGTTTCTTTATTATGTTTGTTGAAAGTTAGATATCTATCTACTGGATAACTAGATTTTTGCAATTAAATGTTTATTCAGACACTTCAGGCTTTGAAGCGATTACTTTGATATTATAAAATAATGCAACTTACACACATCACTACTTTGTGGAAAACAAATTGTAGGTACTTATAGTGGAATTAGGGAACGTAGAGTTAGCGCATAGAGATACCAGATACCATAATTTAAGCTGTGTCTTACGAACATATCCTAAAACAACCCATATAATAATAAAGTTTCAGAAAAGTACAGTTTTGATATTAAATCACTTGTTACATTTTTTACATTCTTTGAAACCAGTAGGCAGAAGATTTTCTTTGGAGGCTGGATAACAATTGGCTATCTACCGTTTTGATTTCGCAAAGACGTGCATCGTACGTAAGTACCAAAGGAAAAACACTGTAACAGAAAACAAGGGATCTCAAAGATGAAATTTGCCTTTTCCCCTGGGTATTAATTTCTATTCTATTGCTCTGGTTCCTAGGTACTTAGCCGTTCTAGGAAATTGTAACATTGCCAAGGATATTTAATGACAAGTCGTAAAAAGACGTGTATTTAAATTTCCTCGGCTCACTGCATCTTATTGGTTAAAGGCATAAGTATCAAGGAATTTAACCAAATTCTTGGTTGTCGGGAGTCGGTCTCTGACACTCCAATGAATTTATAAATGTTATAATTAGAGTGATAGTGACAGAGGAACGAACTTCGAAGTTTCGATCTCAGTCTTCAACTTGTATTTTTTTTATAATTCGACTGCTGATGCTGCAGGCACACAAGCATAATTTATGGTATGGAGTTCTATATGTATATCTTGCTGGCACAGCCAAGATGCCATTTTACAATCATATACGTACGATAAGCAATAAGTAATAAATCAATAAATGTACGGGAAAGACAGATTCGTCCGTAAAGTCACCTGACCATACATTTTTACGGTCACGTGACTTATCGCTTATCGTATACGATTGCAGAATCCTGCCCTCCTGCACCTCCAGGCGATTCACATATCCCTTCTTTCATGAAGAACCCTTTACTGTGATACCGTATTTTTCCGCGCTTGCCCCAAATCTTTCAATCGTCAAACCGAAACTATCGAGTGTCGATACCCTAGCGTTGTCGCGACTCGCGGGTGGCACTACACGGGTGTGGGGGGAGGGGGGAGTACATAGCCAGACCATGTATCAGCACATACAAGGTACATAGCGGGCGGATTCCCGAAATTTTGCAGTTATTTTGAATCGAAAACTAGGTTATTCCACGATTTATGCGCCGGTCGCGCCCGCGGAAATAATACTCGGTTTTTTTTTTCTATTAATTGTTAATTTTGAGTTTGATCCGCGTGAGTGCTATGATTACAGCGAAATGTTATCGTGTTTGAAATATTTTGGCGATACTAAATTCAGGTTTACGAATTAATTTAACAAATTATACTAGTCAAGTATAGAATCAAATTAAATTGCATTAGCAACTTGTTTTATCTGTTTTTATTTTAAAACCTGTACAATTGGTAGTCGCCACTACTCTAATTGTGAAATCATTAGTTATCCACAAGATGAAAGGTTCTCAAAGTTTTAATTTGTATGAATTCGATTTTTGCTTAGAATACTATCGTCAGGAATCATGTAAAATCGAAATTTTGACTAAAACTACTGTATTTAAAGAAAATAGGTATAGAGTATAGAGGCCACTTCAAAGAAATATAACAAAGATAAACTCACACAAAATATCTGAAGATATACAAGCGACATCAGATTTTGTGGCCAGTACGCTTAGCACAGGATTAGTGCGACAATATCGCCGCGAGATAGACTAGTCATCCCTCTTTTATTCATATAGTTAGTAAAAGATGCAAAATCTATCTCGCGGCGACATACTGACATACCAATCATGTGCTAAGCATGCAGGGTGCTTAAACATTTTGAAATATCCGAGCAGGCTTCTTTTTTCATGGCGTCAGACTCGTCAGAGTGCATGATCACATATTTGTTCACTTTCGACTGAGTAAAGTTAGGTAATTTTTAAGTCAGATTTTTGTTTTGGAATGGAATGTTGCTCCCCATTGTAAAAGTTCTTCAATGACCTCAGAACCCTATAAAAATAGAACGTTGTTGTGAATAAAAAGATATCCTCGTCGGTTGACAACCAAAACTCACTAAGTAACAAATACCTACTTGAAATAGAGATCGTATTTAAGTTCTGATTCAATGCTGACATAAGAGGTTGCGAAGAGTAGTGACAGTTTTATAGTGAGTTTTGGTTGTCAGCGGTCGTCCTGTAGGTGAACTAAATAAAAGCTTGAATCTGTAAAGGAACGATATTCATAATTTTTCTACCCGGTTCCTTCGTGATATTTTTTCAAACTTTGTTGGATAGCTTAGTGAAGGGTTTCAAGCGGCATTCCTAAAGAAGCCATCAATAAACTGTCCATACTTGACAACTCCTTAATAGTTATGCTGACCTTTCAAACACAAAATATACACATAAACACCCTGTATATACATATTGTATGTAACGCACTACTGCACCTTATCTGTCACTGAGGTAATTAATTACACAGTAAATTGCTATGTGTAAGTACCAGGCGCACATAGGCAGGAAGGGTCAACGGATATTTAGTGTCCGCATAGCAGATGCGGTCCTTGGCCACCGCCCTCAAGACGATGGGTCGATAATTCCGTCACCCCTCCTAACTGTCTATGTACACCTGGTATCTTAAGTACGATGTACTCGCGACATATGCATTTGGCTAATTGATTTTGACTAACGCTTCGGGATAATAATTAATTATGTTGGGTGTACGGTGTGTAATAAAATAATACGTAACTTATAATTACTTAGCTAAGGGCAGTTATCTACGTGGTCAGCTCACAAGTATCTGAGCAGTGGCCTATCCCACAAACTTTACTAGCGTATAATTTTACAAAATTGTATAAATCCCCATACAAAACGTTGACAATTTTGAGAATCGTACACTTGTAAGTAAAGTTATGTGACATTGGCTCCAGAATCCCCAGTCCTCTATTGTTGAGATATTTTAGAGTAAGTAAAGCGGCCACTTTGATATAAATATTGTATATGATGCAACTGCAGGTCTACTAGGTGAAAGCTATTTTCGATAAAAATTTGAGAGTTAGGTTTCCTTAGAATATATCTATTCAATCCTGTACCAAACCACTCTAGTTATACGGCGTATATGGAACGAATCCAATCCAATACTATATTAAACCTACGTCACTCAAGTGACCGGTTACGTTCGCCACGAAAATTATTCAATTGGCTAATGTGAAGTTTTCTGAAGTTATGAATATTATATTTTTTCCAGATAGCCGTCGTCTTAAGGTTCAAGAAAATGCGGCTCTTATTTTTGTATGTCCTTATTTTTTATGTAACAAAAATACATTCATATTCAATCAAATGTGGTACTTCTGACTGCCTTGATTAATAACTAATGCAACTGTTTTATATTAGATCACGTTCTCTAAAACGCAAATCAGTTTATAAAAAATAATACGGTTCTAATAGTGCAGCGTATACCAAACGAAAATTGTCAAATTTAATTGTTAAAAAAATCAAAAGTATGTTGGTGTAATGAACGCCTAAATACACACAAGCTGAGTACACACAGTTTGATTTAATATGATTGTATTTTTATTTTAAACTAAAGTGTATAAGGATTACTAAAAAATAAGCACTGCATAATCAAAACGAATCCGTTCGAAAAGATACCATAATCATATCATACACTGTTATTAATAGAAATTTTGTGATCATTTTACCCAACACAATATAAAAAAGGAATAAATTCAAAAATGGAATGTGGATGTCGTTAACTAGAGTAAACGTTATGGCATTTCATTGATGGGCTGTATCGCCACTTGTTGAATGTAAATCTTGTATGTTTTCGTAAGTCGGCGTTCTGAAACTGAGGGCCGCTAAAATGCCGTTTTGTGACTACTGAAAAATTGTGAAACTTTCTACATTGAAACTTTATGGATATTAAAATTAAACCCTTTTTACGGATTATTTCAACTTTTCAGCAAGATATGTACCATGGGAAGGTACTCGATGATCGATGATACATTTTAACGTATTATGTCACGTATTGGCCGTGTGGTGACGGCAGTAAGAATTCATTTGTCACCACCCCAACTCCTACTGCGGGTGTCGTAAGAGTCGACTAAGGGAGTGAAGTGTCCATTATTATTTTGATAAAAAATTGATGATGGGCAGCAGCGTCATCACAGTGGACACATCTGTGATCGCCAATCCGCTTGCCCAGCGTGGCGATTATGGGAATTTACCTCCTAATGCGTCTATACGCATAATTAATAGGAGAGGCCTACGTCCAGCTGTGGACTATCATAGGCTGATGATGATATCACGTATATTAATTAAATTTAACTACATCTTGTCGTTTCGAATACTTTACAGGGTTCATGGTCTACGGATGACCGACAATGGACGAAATGTTATAGATCCTGCATCAAAATAAGAAAATAAGTACAAAATACCAACAAAGAAAATATACTAAACCACAGACCATAAATTGTAAGGGTGGATGTACAGACTAAATTGCAAATTAAGCTAGTTCTTCATTATATATTTTCAAAATGAAGATAAGAAACAAAACACAGTTGTAGTGGTTGTAGGTACTAATAGCAACACTTTCTAGTGGACTTATGAATTGGTAGCTACAATAAAAAAGAGAAAATTCGAACGCTTGTGAAGGTTCACATACAACACACAACACTACACATTATGCAACTCCATACTCTCTGTAATTAAACTACGTATTTAATAATCAACTCCTCGTCATACCAAACCATTTACAGTTTACCCTTCACTTATACTTATCATGACTAACACCGCTAAAGCTCTAAAAATCACTTTATATATATTTATTTTTATTTTTATCGGACACTCCTTAACTAATCAAATATTTCATATTTAAGATTAGTAATATTTTCTTCGGTTACCGCGAGGATTACTCATGAAATAAAACTATGAAAACGGATAAACTCGCGTATATTAACTAATTTTAACTTCATTCCGACGTTTCGAACACTTTACAGGGTTCGTGGTCTGCGGATGACTGACAATGGAGGAAATTTGATAGATCTACCTCCATCAAAATAAGAAAGATAAGTACAAAACTACCCACCAAAGAAAAATTACTAAACCACAGACAATAAATTTTAAGGGTGGATGTACATACAAAATTTGCAAATTAAGCTAGTTATTCATTACAAATATTTTCAGAATGAAGACAAGAGACAAAATAAATAATCTACGCCGGTTCTATCCCTACGCCACTGCCTGAGAAGTATTTCCTTCCTTTGTATGATTGTATTGTTAGGAAGGAAAATTGGGACCGGCAAGAAACTCAGCGGGACAACTCTTTTCAAAAAACATTTGTAGTACATCTTAAGATCATCATGCATTAAACCGAAACATACAATTTTGATTAATAAGGAAATTTAAAATAATTGCTATTTTGAAAAAATGTTGCCAGTACTAAAAAGGGGGTAATGGTCACCACCGCCAAATACATCAGCCTCACGGTTTATGTCTAGACTGTTCCTTTATCAGATGAACAACTGGATCCCAAGCTGGTGGTAGAGAAAAGCTTCTTTCCATTCTATTAAAGTTTGCATTCAAGGAATATTCAACATTCTAGGAATATTTCTCTTCTCCTTAACGAGAACCAAAGGCTTGTCAAACTTAATAGAATGATTTGGTCCATCACTGACATGCTCCCAAACCGCAGACTGTTGTCGACGGTGCTTGACATCGGCTATGTGTTCCTTCACCCTAGTAGTGATATTCCTCTTTGTCTGCCCAACATATGAAAGCCCACATTCACAGTCCAGCTTATGACTCCTGCATTCAGTAAGGGGGTGCTATACTTAACAGGCCTCAGAAACTGCGACATCTTCTTCATTGGCTTAAAATAGGTTTTAATAGAAGCACGTTTCAAGATGCGGCTGATCCTGTCTGTAACCCCTCCAACAAAAGGCAGAACGGCTGGCCTGCGCTCAACAGTGGGAATCTTCATACGAGTCTTCTGATCGGCTCGAGGAATCTTCAGGTTGTTTGCCCGAAGTGCCTGCCTAGCATGCCGAAGCTCCGCAGCTAGATGCCGATCATCACATATCTTTTGGGCTCTCTGAAACAAAGATTTGCCTACAGTAGCTAGTTGGCTGGGATGGTGGTGGGAATTGCCATTTAAATACCTATCAGTGTGAGTAGGTTTCCTATATACAGTGTGATTATTTATTTTGTCTCTTGTCTTCATTCTGAAAATATTTGTAATGAATAACTAGCTTAATTTGCAAATTTTGTATGTACATCCACCCTTAAAATTTATTGTCTGTGGTTTAGTAATTTTTCTTTGGTGGGTAGTTTTGTACTTATCTTTCTTATTTTGATGGAGGTAGATCTATCAAATTTCCTCCATTGTCAGTCATCCGCAGACCACGAACCCTGTAAAGTGTTCGAAACGTCGGAATGAAGTTAAAATTAGTTAATATACGCGAGTTTATCCGTTTTCATAGTTTTATTTCTTAAGATTAGTAGTTAAGTATGTAACCAATATGTGTACCTAATTTATCATATGAAATAGACCGATTTTTTTTAAAGCAAATGCAAACTGAGTTACTTTATGCGACATTTTAGCGCCCCCGCTCGCCAATTTGGTGTTGCGAGGGTGTGCGTACAAACATTGAGGGATTTCGGTCAGCCATTCAATTCACATGTGACTCGGCCAATCCTTTACATCGCTTAAACGGTTTAAGGCAGCTTTGATTATGTTTTAAGTTGCTGTTATCGTAGTCTTGTTCGTTTCGACGAGTGCTTAAAATAATACTCTTGTAGTAGTTTTCATTTTGATTAGACGGACATAGGTTAACTTATATATGCTTTGAGTTGTGTTTTTTTAAATAGTAACACTCCTATGCATTTAAATTATATATTGGCGTCTCCTCTGTTATTATAATAAGAGTAGGGTTTAGGGTCCAATTAATGAGACAATTACCAACTTCGTATTTGAGCAGTGGTTTATTCTTCACCAATTCGCGATATCAAAACATCAATCTTAAAATAACAAAGCGTATGAGACAACGTCTGCAACTGACCATTTCGATGACAAGAATGCCCCCACCGACCATCAGTCAGGTTACTTATAGGACTTAGAGGGTCCGGGCGGGTGCAGGTGGCGTGACGTCATACTGGCGTGATCGCCTGATCGGTCAGGTCAGGTGCAGCTGTTGTTTTTGTACATTGATTACTATTGGATATTTTTCACATTTTAGATTCTACATGATGACGCCGCCGTCATATACATATTAGAACATATATTATGCTTGGGAAACCTCCTTGAGAATAACGAGTAATTAGGCAAGATGAGAATCGCTTATTAAAATTTAAAATGTTAATTGAAAAAAAATATATAAAAAAACTAAAAGCCACATGATCAAAATACGATATAAATTTATTTGATATTCGGATTATCGCTAGGCCTCCTGGTATGCATAGGTACATACTAATCCAGGTACCAGGAGATCAGAACATACGTGATGGTGCGTGCTATATTTAGTGGCTTGTCCATTTGAAGCACTATCGATTCGTGTCCGCGGACCAGAGCATTGACCCGGCCTGGTCACCGCCGGCTGGTTCGCTAATTTATTAATTATATCCTTACGATCCTATGGGGCCCTGGTAGCTGTAATTCTAGGTGCTGGGATGCGTACTTTTTGAGTCTAAAATATTTCGGTGGTAAACAACCATACGAGTCTTCTGGTTCTACGAAGTTGTTATAGTAGCCTCGTAAAGCCATAACTGCCATAAGCGTAGGTAGGTTACATACCTACCTAGATAAATTTATCGAGAGAAAAAGAGAAAAGAGGTAGGTAGGTACTATTTCCAGAGGCTTGTGAAAAAGAACAAATGCATAGATACACCATTTCCCTAAATGGCCGCAGATTTTCCCATTGACAATAGAGCCACAGATTTGAACTTTCTAAACTTTTGACTAACTGTACCTATCCCTAATGGCAAAGATAAAAGGACAATTTTAAGAATGTTAGTTCTGTTATAGTTATTCCTCTGCAATTTCATGCTTTCAGTAATTTATACATTGTATACACTACTTTATTTGATTAGATGATTAGGAAGTGAATTTCTTGTATGTCAGAAATGTAACCGAAACTTGCATGCAAGTTATGGCACAGTGTAAACAGGTCTTAACTTTACGTTTATACAGGGTGGAACGGAACGACGATCTTTCCGCTACCGACCGAGTCTACTAACCATTACGATGAACTTTTTGTATGGGACCAACATAGAAATATCTTTTAAAAAAATTAACCCCTCATACAAAATCACTGATTAGTTAGAGCTCAATAGTATAGAAAAGTCAATTTTCCATGTACGTTTTCGATGTTGGTCCCAAACTGAAAGTTCATCGTAATGGTTGGTAGACTCGGTCGGTAGCGGGAAAGATCGTCGTTCCGTGCCACCCTGTATAAAATTACAAATACATAGGTATACGTTATGTTTTTTATACAAGAAGGAAATGAGTTTACCAACAAATCTTAAAGGTGTATGAGACTGTAATGTCAATGTCATATGAACTTTTCTGGACTCGGCTTAGTTTTTTTAAGATAATGACGTGATTTTCATAAAAAAACCTATCATCGTAATTCACTGAAAAATGCTTGAACGATTGACGTTAGAGAAAATGAGTAAAAACTTATCGATAAATCCTTACTAAATAAGAAACAACACTTGTGATAATGATAATTGTGTGAATTTGAATATATTAATGTGTTTATATGATTTTATTGCTTGTTTCAGGACAATCTAACGCCAGAGCCGACAGATATGAACGACGATGACAATTATTCAAGTAAGTTTTAATTCAAATACCTTTTGTTACCTACGATTATTCTATGGGCATTTTCACTTCTAGGGACACCCAATTATCCGGAGATTAAAATAAATATGGTCGTTACAAACATGATTGAAAAAACGGTTTTTTAATTTACACTAATTTGGTGTCCCTAAAAATTAAAAAGCTCTTATACTTGTTCAAATAGGTACCTAATGTTAACTATTCCAGACTTGCTTTATAATTTCCAGCCACTTGCATCAAATCAACTAAAAATGGTGGTATTTTACGCATGAGACTAATTATAAAATGTATTAAAATATGCGGTAAAATACTAGCCGGAAATTGGCTTTACATTGATTATTAAAAATTTCCAAATTTAAACTGTACTCCTAGCACAAGTGTGGCGCGACATTATCTCACGAGTGAACCCGTCTTTACGAGTACGAGCGGGATAGAAAGTAAACGCGCGTTAATAACGGAGCGGTAGCTCCATGGTAGGGCTACTGACGATAAAAGAAGCATCGACTAGTCTGACACTGACAGGATTTTCTCGTGCGCGAGTTTGTCGCATCAGACTAATGCCACGGCCACGACATTGGTCTAAGGCGACCGGCTTAGCGGAAAACCATACGTGCTCCCGTACCATATCGGCATCCCGCTCCAACTCATGGATTCGCTCGCCGCTGGTCGCCTTAGACCAATGTCGTGGCCGGGCCTTAAGGCTTGAGTGGCGAGCGTCGAGCGTAGCGGCTGGCGCGGCGTCGAGCGTCCAAGGGATTTGAACGGCATGCACTCAGATGCACTCAGGGTGCTTAGACAAGTTGCCAATCGCTAACGCTTAATCGTCAATCGTAAGGCAGCTAACTGTCTTTGCCGCACTAATATGAAAGTGTGACAGAAAGGGAAAACTACGCTACTAAGCGTTAGCGATTGGCAACTTGGCTAAGCATCTAGGCCACTCGCTTACGTTTGCATTTGTTTAAGACGGGACCTGCGCTCCCATAAACTACGCCCACTAGAAATAGATCCCTTATTAAATAAGTCATGCGATAAATTTTACTAATATTTTGAAAAAGAAGATCTAACTTTAAAAAATAATTGTGTCGAGATTGTTTTCAATCATGTTACAGTCTTAGGACAACCAATCAATCAATCATTTATTTGCTTGAATATAAATGCGACAACCTACGAAGCATAGTCGTAAGTCAATTTTCGAGATTTTACGAGTAAACTCCAATATCAAATACATTTCAAGAAATTTGAAATTTCCTGTGGCCTACCATGCACTTTGCAAGTATTAATGACGTTGGGTTTTAATCGATTCGTAAAGCAAGCCATCGCGCTCGATCCAACATGTCAGTGCAAGCGCGATAGAATGCATAACATATCGAGTAAAACCTAACGTATCCTTTACTTTCCAACTCATGGTGCGGCTACTGTGCACTAAAATACGCAGGTATCGCCTTAATATGGACGCTACGCCGCACGCCCCGTTGTACGCTCCTTGAGCGTCTACTTAAGCCTTACACCCATCTTGTGCTAGGGGTCCTGAAATTGATTGGCATATGTGATCTGGTGCAGGTCAGGTCGTGAAAGACGCGGAGAAGTTGAAAATGATGTTGCTAGCATGGAATTACCACAGCCAGACACAAGGTAAACATTTCACTATTCGTGTGGCTTGCTTCGTTATAATTCCGCGGTCATGATTTTATGGCATAGCCACGATATTGGTCTATGGCCGGCGGCGAGCGAATCTATAAATTGGAGCGTGAGGCCGATATCGGGACTCCCTCTCGCACATAATATATGGCTTTCCACCCCGCCGTTCGCCTCAAGGTGCGTTTAAACCAAAAGAGCATTCGCTGTTCTAGCGCCCGTTCTAAGAAATCAACCAATCACGTTTTGTGTACCGATCGAATTTCGTTGAGTGGGAGGTTAGAACAGCGAATGCTCTTTTAGTTTAACCGCACCTTTAGACCAATGTCGTGGCTAGCCATTACGTGAACAGCGTCGGCGGTGAGCGACTCGATAAGTTGGTCTTCATTCTATGGAATCACTCGCCGCTGTCGCTTGAGAGTTAGACACCGATATCGGAATTGTCTCGCGCATGGTTTTTCGCTCCGGTCGCCTTAGACCAATGTCGTGGCCAGGCTGTAAGGCTTGAGTGGCGAGCGGAGCGTGTAGCGTTTAGGGGATTAGTACGGCGCGGGCTTAGGCCACTCTTTCACGTTTGAATTTGTTTAATATGGACGCCGCGCAATACGCCCCGCTGCCCGCTCCGCTCGTGCGTCTACTTAGGCCTTACACTTAAGTGTTTATTGAAGGAATATCACATAAGGTACCCTCGGGTAAGATCGGACATTTTTCGGTGAAAGGATGTCACAAAAAAAAAACATAAATTTGTTCTCACTAACTTTTACCTTGAAATGTGTAATGTACGTGATAAAAAAGAAATCAAGCTTTCAATATAAATTTACTTGATGTCGCTCAACCGAATAGCTTAGGAGTAATCGACACTCAAACTTGCACATTGCACAATTTTTTTTTCAAGACTCCCCACGGAAAACCTTCTTGGCTAAGATCGGACTAGTATCTAATTTTAATTCTAAAGTAAAGAAAAGAAGGTGCATAGCTTCCTGTTAAAGATCGGATCTCCATATATTCTCGAAAAAATTACTTTTTTTTAAACTTTCATAGCTCACGACTGATCTAGCGAGAGGGGGGCGGGGTGAAATGGCGTCATGCATAATGTTGCCAGTGAGGAAAAAATAGGTACTATTTTAGTAGTTATTGTGGTCATCCGATCTTACATTAGATCCGATCTTAGCCGGGTGTACCTTACCTGTATCTGACAAACGTGACACATGTTTGGTAACAGATCTATCTAGAATTCAGATATCAAATTCAAAAATGTCATGTATCGGGTCGATATTCTTAGGGGGTATATTTATAGGCGTTTATAGGCGTCTTTGACCATATTAACAACACCTTCCACCCGAATCATCAGATTCTTAAATAACGAATAAATAAGAAGTTGACAACTATCGAGTAGAACATCTCTAGATATCTGGCCCCAATTTCACAACATTGACAAGTCCTACAATTGTAAATCTACGGTTTCTCCAATAGGGAGCGTCTATAGGCTACAGTTACCGCTTACCATCGGAAGGGCCGTGCGTTTGTTTGCCACCAGCATAAAAATTAGTGCAGGAACTTTAATAAATCAGCAGTAAATAGCTACTTTTATGCGAAGCAAAATTACAATTGTCACAAAAATCACGACAATTGTAGCGAAATTCCGACATAAGCCGAACCTCATGTCAAGAATTAATGAAAATTGTACTAAACCATGCGACAATTGTCACGGGTTTCGGAAAATAAAAAGTAGTTTATTAACGATATAATAACGTTAATAGTAATAATTTTATGTTGGTGGCTAACAAGCACATGGACCGTCCGACAGTAAGCGGTAGCCGTATCCTACGGAGGCCTGTGACGTCAGTAACAGTGATATTTTACAATTGTCACAATTGTAATTATGGTGAAATAGGCCACAGTTGGGATCTCGTGCCCTGTAAATTGTCAAATTTCCACAATATAGCTACTAGGAAAGATACATTTTCGCGAATATTTTATATTAAGTGAATTCTGTTGAAAAGTTTAATGAAAATTAGACAACAGTAGCTACAATATTTTTTTAGAAAAGATAAGATAGGGAGTTTAGAATTGGTTTCTTAAGGTGCATTTAGACCAAACGAGCATTCGCTCCACTCAACGAAATTCATTCGTTACACAAAACGTAATTCGTCGAAATTCGTTGATTTTGTAGAGCGGGGGACAAAATGAGCGAATGCTCGTTTGGTCTAAATGCACCTTTAGAAGCCGTACTGTGAGTTCTGGAAATGCGGTAACACCAAAAAGGGGAAAAATAAGTTATTGAAGGCTTCGTCAATGTTCAATTTAAGTTTACTTAGCACGAGTATACGTAATAAAGTTTAACCAATAATTTTCTTAAGTTTTTCACCTATATTTTGACTATCCATGCACATCTGTCTTCCAAATAGATAAGACAAGCTGCAAACTTAGCCAAGATGCCATTTGAGAAGAAAGAAAGAAAGAAAAAACGTTTATTCGAGACACAGTAGGAACAAAACAAAACAGTAAACACGAAATTTGTCTCGAAATGGCCAAAATTCAGCATTTTGCCAGCAGAACCAGCGCTGGTCTTATACGATAAGACCAGCAACTATGACATTTTGCAGTCGTATACGATAAGAGATAAGTCACGTGACCTTAATAATGTATGCAAATGGTCACGTGACTTTTCGTACGAATCTGTCATTCTTATACATTTATTACTTATCGCTTATCGTATACGATTGCAAAATGGCATCTTGGATAAGCCTGCTGTACGGTCGGCTCTAAAAATATGTATACGATTTTGATCCTTATGCATTTGACATACGTTCCGAAATGTATACATATAATTAGACGTGACTGTACGCGTGTATAGCGCGTAGGCAATTACGCTTTTTTCATCAAAGGACGTTGTTTTACCTTAATTGTACTTAGAAAAAAACTAAAGTTTTATTTGTCATACCGTCACTTAATGCATAATTTCCCCAGCAAAATGCTATTCACGCTGTCCGTTAGCTATTTTTACTGCCGAAGCCATATCGAGAGACCGGGGGTAGCATGCACCTTCAAATTATTTATAGTCTAGGCTCGTTCGGGTTGACATTTAACTCGGATGCACCGGGCGTTTGCGAGACCCTCATTAATTTCTGCGACCCTGGTACTTCGTTCATGGTAAAATTATGGCATTTCATGCGTTTGCTTAAATAACTAACCTGAGGGCTTATACATATTTATGTTCGTGCGAAATATCACCTGTAGGAATGGATCGAAATGTCGGCGCTTTTTGCTTTACGAATTAGACTAGAAATTTCTAGAAGCATTCGAGTTTATATAAGGGTGATATTTATGTATAAAGCAATGTGAACCCAACGACCTACGCTGTTACCCTTCGTGGGTGAAATGTCGGATACCTCGATTTATTTATTAGGGCAGGTACCTACAAGTTTTTCGAAACAAACATTTGGTTTTTAGTTTTATTTCGAACGCTTACCCCAAACAAGCACAGCAAAACTCTAATTGAAATAAAAAGAGCTGAGTTTCGTTGTAAAGTTGTAATTGTGATTAAACTGAAGGACGCTCTAAAATCTACTCTACGAATATTTACTCTATAATCTTTCGTCAAGAGTTTTTTTCAATTTATATCGTAGCAACTACTAATATCACCTGCCGTTTTCGTTTTAATATGGCAAAAGATGGACCAAACTTGTATAACCTCTTCGACTTTTTGAAATCGGCTTAAAAACTATGATAATCTATTACGTACTATGAAAAGGTGCATGCGGTTGAATTCTGCTCAACACTGGATTTAAACAAGATAAAGAAATGCATGAAATTGAATTTTATGGGCCGTAGCTCGTAGGAGGCATTTGCTGCCATGTCTGAAATCTCAGTTTCTAGCCAAAGTCTGTCTGTTAGGTAAAATTGTATACACCATCCGGGCAGTAATTCGTAATGTAAAAAAATATCACATTTACTCAGTAAAGGTGTCATTACACACAGGAGATTTGGGCCATAATTACGTTATAACGACCTAGTATCGTTATGGATTTTCATGAAACAATACGTTACAGTAGACATCATTGTAGGAAATCAAATTTGTCTGTTGGAGATTGCTTTACTCTTCCTACATTATTAACGTAATAATAATAAACCCTTAAAAATGGTTAAAAAATATAGTTTTCGAAGCAGTAATGTACTTGGTACGGACATATATTAACCTTGATATGGCAGTTATGTCATCTGCTTTTAAAATTAGCTGTCAACGAGCGTTTAACTTGAGTGTGTTGCTCTACATTGCGCGCCGAATTATTACGTGCGGATAACTTTGTGTTATCTAAATGTACTTATATCCTAAACTTAACGGGGGTTTTAAGAACTTCGCCCGTATTAGACTTACACTAAGTAAGTAAGTAAATATTCTTTATTGTGCACCACATACTTAATTAAAATACAAATACAGAAGAACATGTATCGATAGGCAACAACAGACCGCTAAGACCGCTTACAAGCAATCTCTTCAAGACAACCTTAGGGTAGCAGGAAATGAAAACGTTAGCAAATAATTATAATCGGGTAGTGCTGATATGAGAACAAATTAAGAATTATGAGCAATTAAATCAATTTAAAACATAATATAATAAATATATACATATATACATACATTCAAATAAGTGTTTATATTAAAAATAATAAACATAAATATATATTTAAAAAACTAATGATAATAGCTCAAATAAGGCAGCGAAAGGTAATGTGATTTCAAAAGGTTTTTAAAAATAGGTAGAGATTTTACTAATCGCTAGACTTACACTCTGTATTTACCACCTTATTTTGATACTTATCACTGAAACGGTTAAAACCAATGAAATGTAGGTCTGACTGATTCTCTATTAAGAGTTAAGTCTCATATTTTAGTCCAACAGCGTACTTATTTACCTACCCGTGTTTCCAGGCCGTAACGGCGACATCACAGAGAGCGGGGCCGACAGCATGGCGGACCTGTGGGCCTCGTACCACAGCGCCTTAGGCCTCGGCAGTAAGCCGCCGAAGCCGCCCACGCCATTGGCCACTGGCCACTCGGTGAGTTTTAAGGTTGAGCAGCGTTTCATACTAAATATTATGAATTATTGTATTTTTTATAATATACTGTTGTGAGCAAAGCCTGCTAAGATAATATTAGCTCAGCTATGCTATTCTCTTATTCACACATTCGACGCTGCGTTCGTCAACGAGCTCGACGTCGAGACAGCCTTGCCTAAAAGCCTAGCTGTTTTATTTGACATTAGGAATCGAGGCTGTGAGCGAGGTTGGCGTTTTTCTTTAGAGAATATGAAGTTCGTACATTTAACGTCAAACTCTCGACGCAGTGTATTTCCAGCTCACGCCGCAACGCCGCATTCGTCGCCGAGCACTAGTGTCGTTTAAAGAACATTAGTGAATACCATTTTTAGGCTCGACGCTGCCGCAGCGCTGACACAGCGCTGGCAGCAAGGCGGTTTCCTTAGTGAATAACACTGCAGGCTTGCTACCACGAACACCGAAGTTCGTAAAGTTCGGAGGTTTGTCTCTGTTACTCTAAATGACGCCCAGTTTGACTTTGACTTTGTTGAAAAAACTCCCGAAATTTTCGAACTTCGGTTTACGGTAGCATGCAAAGAAAGTGATCTAGGCAGTGTTTGAAAGAGGTGACTTGCTACCAATACGGAAGAAATTTACAAAATAATTTGCAAACATACATTTGTCACCAGCCCAACTCTTCCCGTGGGTGTCGTAGAGGATTGAAGTGTCACTGACCATACATTTATTGAAGATCGATGATGGGTATGGGCAGCAGGCGTTATCATATTGGACACTGCTGCGATGGCCAACCTCACCTGACATTTACCTCCTTATGCGATAGAAATAAATAGGAAAAGCTTCTTGGGTAGCCAAGTTGCCAATCGCTAGCGCTTAGTATTATCAAACCGGAATCAGAAAGGGATTCGAGAGTACTGTTGACACAAAAAATTACACAAGATTTACCAAGAAAAGAGTTGTTTATAGATGTAGTTAGTGATTAATTTTAATTAATCTATTGTCTGTAAGTTATTGCACTTAAACTATAAATATATGAATAAAACCATAAAAATATCCTAGATTGACTTATACACTGTTGTATCAACAGTACTTTCGAATCCCATTCTAATCGCGGTTTGATAATAGCGTTCGTAGTTTTTCCTCTCTGTCACTCTTTCATATTAGTGCGACAAAGACAGCTGCCTTTCGTTTACGATGAAGCGCTAGCGATTGGCAACTTGGCTAAGCACCCTTAAGTCAAGTAGTGAGATAGGCTTACCCTTTTTCTGTGGTGAATCGAATTTATAAATTAAAGACTTTCAAGTTGCGTTCAAGGTCACAAGTTTTAAAAGAATATTTTTGACACCCACAGACGAAAGAAAAGGTATAATATGAATATGAGGAATAATATGAATTAGATTTAAATTAAACTTTCAACTCTTTATTGAAATTGTACCAGGACCTCATAACTCATCAAGAGCTAATTCCAGAGTCCGATCCACGTGGGCTCAGCGACGCCGGTGGAGCCCGCGTCGACGCACGACGAGACCTCGTCGTCCGACCGGACGAAGGATGACGACGACGCAGGCGCATCCGACGACGACAGCGACGACCGTGTCGACCCGCAACATCATGATCCGGAGCGGCTGAAGGCTTTCAATGTAAGTGTTTTTAACCGACTTCATGCCTTCAATAGGCTACTCGACTCATATCAAATTTAGAGCAAAAAAATATTATTTTCTGTAGTATTTATTGAAAAGATCAATATTTTTCGATTACGGTGTATTAAAAGTGTTTGATGGGTACATATTTTTTATTGAAAAATTTGTTTAATTTTTTTTAATTTCCTACTCTGAAAACGGTGTCGGTCATGATATGACGTCATAGGATCTTAAACTAACTTCGTGTCGAATCTTATACGAGTGAAGTTCGCCATGGACATGTAGGCATGTAGCTTTGCTGTGACATTGAAATAACATAAGTGACATGTCAAATGTTTGTTTTCGGTTTGAGTGACGTCACACCACAGATAATCTAAGCATTAACATGGCTAGTATCGTTTTCGCGCGGGTAACGAAAGTTTAAATTTTAAGTTATAATTTTGCGGTTTTCTAGGTCGTGAAAAAATAAATTTATATTTTTTTCCGTTAATCTGATATTGATTAATAATATACGACAAAGTTTAAAAATGGGTCAAGTAGCCTATGCCGTTTTTATTTTTTTTTTCATATTTTAACAACTAATTTAGTACCGTTTCATCATCATTATCTCAGCCATAAGACGTCCACTGCTGAACATAGGCCTCCCCTTTGGACCTCCACATGTAGATGCGAGCTGCATCCAGCATGTCCCGGCGACCTTCATAAGGTCGTCTGTCCATCTTGTGGGTGAACGTCCTACGCTGCGTTTGCCTAACCGTGGTCTCCACTCGAGCACTTTTCGACCCCATCGACCATCTGCTCTGCGTGCAATGTGGCCTGCCCATTGCCACTTCAGCTTACTAACCCGGAGGGCTATGTCAGTAACTTTAATTCGCCTACGGATCTCCTCATGTCTGATTCGATCACGCAGAGAAACTCCGAGCATAGGACCGTTTGGTAGCCAGATTTGGTAGCTGGCTGCCAAATGGGAAATATGGTTTCCATCCTGGTAGCCAGCTATGAAACGGGAATAACTTTCCCATCTCGTAGCCGAATTTGGCTACAAATTGGTGATGATAAGTCCCGATGTAAAGTCAATTACCAATTGGGATTTTATTCCCATTTCGAAGCTTTGGCTACCAAACGGTACTAAAGGCAACAAACGGGTCTAATCGAGTAAACATACGTTTATTTTTATCTTGACGTTTCGGGCATAACGTTACAATCGTGGTCGCAAGCAGACTCAATTTTTTTTATGTTTTTAATTTGTTAACTTCCGCCTGGGTGAACCGATTTTGATGATTTTTTTTTTATTTAAAAGCTGATGCTCACCGATTGGTCCCATTTTAATTTGATCCAGTTCTGACAATGGAATCCATGGTAAAACCATATAAGTCATAAATTTATATTAAGCATGTGCACGAAAAATAGACGAATAACTCAATTTCATGCCAACCGATTTTAATCATTCTTTTTTAACGTATTTCAAAACAAACCGTGATTATGGGATCTTGTAGAAAACGGTTGAAGTGGTTTTTTTTAATTTCTAATTCGGTGATTATCGATCAGTGTATTTTTGTGGCACGTTCTGACTAACGGAAACTAAGTCGAACTCGCAAAAGTTCACATGAGATTATTGTCTCAAAATGTGGTCACAGAATACACTGTTCAAATTTTTCGGTATACTCATTTTACACCCTGTATATCTGTATATCCTCCTGCCGCCAAGAGGCCTTTTAAAAGGTATCTTCAAACAAATGAAATCCCATTCTGTTTCCTGCACATCATCATCACATCATCAGCCTATGATAGTCCACTGCTGGACGTAGGCCTCTCCTATTAACTATGCGTATAGACGCATTAGGAGGTAAATGCCTGTAATCGCCACGGTGGGCAAGCGGATTGGCGATCGCAGTGATGTGTCCACTATGATGACGCTGCTGCCCATCACCAATCTTTTATTAAATATTGGTAAGTGACACTTCAATCCCATAGTCGACTTTTAAGACACCCGCAGGCAGTGGCGTAACAATAGGGTGGCAGGGCTGGCAAAATGCCACGGGCCGGCCCAAGAGGGCCCCGGCGGCCCAAGAGGCCGTGAGCAGAGAAATATTTTTTTAATGTGACGATTTTTACTGATAGGGCCCCATCAAATCATAATATGCCACAGGCCCCAGATGGTATAGTTACGCCACTGCCCGCAGGACGAGTTGGGGTGGTGACAAAAAATGTATTCTTACTACCACCACACGGCTAGTTTCCTGCACTATTAATGCAAAATTCACTTGCTATTTTTATTGTCTTGGCGGCAGGAGGCTAACTAATTTGGTTGATTTTTTTTTTTTCAAGTACATACCAATTACCAATACAACTATCATGACAGTTACCCGATGAGACA
>JALPQI010019928.1:0-25180 GCA_025490895.1 Thaumatotibia leucotreta | reverse complement strand
TAGTTTGAATACGATTTGAAGGGGTAGTGACCGATCTAAAAGTTTGCGGTTTTGTGTTAATAGGATCTCCAAAGTAAAACGGTCTAGTAGCTTTACGGTTTATTATTTCGCATTTACCTTTATTCTATACATTTTTCATTTTATAAATAAAATACTAATAATAAATATATTGGGACATCTTACAGCAATCAATCTAGTACCACAGTAAGCTCAATATTACATATATTATAGAACGTCGTTTGACATATAAATACTTAAATACATAGACAGCTATAACCAAGGATCAAATATTTATGATAAAAATAAATCCACAAATAATGCCCTCGCCAGTATTTGAACACGGAACCTCCAGCTTTGCAGTCAGGACCAACTAGGCTATATTTATTTTTAAAAGTATCCACATGTGATGTTCCGCGGGTAAAGGTATCTTATGGTCGGCGCTTACGTACCGTAGCATCAAAATGAGTACCTTTAATGGAACCGTTAGTAGCAGCGTAAGTGCCAACCTTCCATAAGGTACCTTTACCCGTGCAAGGTCATATGAAATTACGTATTTTCACAAAACTATTATTACACAACACTATAAAGCTAAATAAAAAGGACATTGGAAAGTAAACACTAATTAAATCAATACCAATACCAAGAAAAGCAAGCGAGTAAAAGCTTTAATTTTCTCTTATTACGTGTACTCAATTATAAAATGCTCAGTAAAAGCATATTTGTTTTTTCCAGCCGTATAGCTCCAAAAGGGATCCAGACAAAAATAGTTCGAATAATAAAATAAGAAGTCTCCTGCAAACAGTGTTTACCCGTGGCAAATAAAAAGCATATTTCCTCAAATTAAACGGAGCTTGAACTAAAAGCTTCGGATATAATGATTTTTCGCAGAAGTAGTAATGCCATATTTTCGGTAAATTTTTGCATTTAAATTAAAATCATTATTTTAGTAATTAAAAATGATTATTGGAAAGTACTGCCTTGAGAAATTAATGAAATTACATTTAATACGGGTCACTCACGTAGTAAATGAACGCTTGATGTTTCGCTTCATTTCCTATGTTCCTTACGAGTCGTTTGCCCGATGGATGCACGATGAAGATTCGATAAAACTTAAAACGTGAGTGACCCGAGTAACCAGCGTCAATGTCGAGAGTGAAGCGAGCGTGAGTGATACACATTTACATATTATTTCTTCTGGGATCATCTTCAAGCACTCAACGACGTCATTTTCCAAGTATTTGTTTTGTTACAATAGTCATATCTCCTCCTGGTGCCTGCTCATTCCACAGCTAAATCCAAAAACTCTGTGGGGGTGTTAGGAGTAAAAATGTTTAATGCATTGCCTATCAGTATTAGGAACTCCTCTAGTGACGTAGTGTTTTCGAATAATATAAAAAAATATTACTTGAGATGGCTTGTTATACCATCGACAAATTCTTTGATAAAATACAAGAGACCCACACATAGTACCTAATTACAGGAATTGTTATAATTTTTTTATATTAACATATTTTAGATTTTAAGATATACACGCGACATTATTTAATTATTAATGCAAATTGTTTGACATTGTTATATTTCTTATTATTATTTTGACATTTAAGTTAAATTTTGTGTAATATGTAATTGTTACAATTGTCATAAATAAATAAATATCTTGGGACATCTTACACAAATCAACCTAGTCCCACGGTAAGCTCAATTAAGGTTTGTGATGTGGGTACTAGGCGACGATATATAAAATAGACAGATACATATAGCTACTTATATACATAGACATCCATGACCAAGGAACAAATATTTGTGATAAATAAATACACAAATAATGCCCTCGCCGGGATTCGAACCCGGAACCTCCAGCTTCGTAGGCAGGGTCACTACCAACTAGGCTACGGAGGCTGATATGTGACATCGTTTTTACTGTACGACTTTCAAAATGTTGACTACGAGTATAAAAATGACATGTAATACATTATTATGAATAAATTAACTTGAACTTGAACTATATCGTCGGGGATAGTGCAATACCGCGTAACTAACAAATTCAATTAGGCTCAATTTGAGTGTCAATTGTTTGATATTTGAACTCTAACTATGTTTTGTTCACTATCCCCGATGATATCTAAAGTTGTGATTTATGAATACGTCCAAAAAACAGTTCTTCCAAGGAAATTAAGTGTCAACCATGTAAAAATCACAAAAGTTAATATCGACGCACTGTACTTAGTTTGGCGGAGCATTGCGTTGTTCTATACGGAAGCGAAACGTGGACAATGACTAAGAAAGATAGAGATAGACTAGAGGCATTCGAGATGTGGTGTTGGTGAAGAATGGAAAGAGTAAGCTGGACAGACAAGAGGTCAAACGAGGTGCTAAATATGGTGAAGGAGGGCAGGTGTATTTTAAAAACAATAGAGAACAGAAGAGGGAGAATGATTGAACACTTGTTACGACACCACGAGTATCTAAAGATTATAATAGAAGGAAAAGTCGAGGGAAGGAGACAGAGAGGAAGACCCAGGAGGGCCTATATGGACCAAATAAAAGAAAAGGTGCACGTAGTGTCGTACCAAGCAGTCAAGGAGAAAGCCCAGGAAAGAAAACGTGGAAATTGCTCCACCGACAAGAGCCTAGCTCTTAAGTTTATGATGATGATGTACTTAGTTTAACAAGCTAAAAAAGCGACACTCGATAAATTTGCACTAAAAAGGCACTTTTACAACTACGTATGGATTTTTCTTATTTATGAACTCAAAGAAAAAGGTGAATCTCGCAAAGTCCAGTACTGGATGTACAATTTCCATACATTATGTACACACGCTCGGACAGCGGACGCGAACTAACTCTGAATTCCGATACGTCTTAAAGTGTGGCCACTAAAGTTGCGGTTATCAATTAAATAGTGATTTAAATTGAATTTATTGTGTAGTGTTTAATATGTATATTATAAATTAATTTACGTCCAGTAGAGGATAGCTGATGATGTGATGTTAAATAGTTCTTGTGGTAATACTAGGTATGTATACAGGGTGGTCCAAACCTTGACGTCAAAATTTTTTTTTTAGATTCCTCACGTCATGAGCTATCAGAATATGCCCCATGTATGTTAGCCGATTTTTTGTAGTTTTCGAGTTATGAATTTTTGAAAAAATTTTTTTGAGAAATTCTGGAATGTAGAAATTTATTAATAAAAAAAAACTGTTAGGTTTTTTAACTAGTTTCTTTTTGTAAAAGTATTACTACAAATAATGCATTTACTGACAAAAAAATTAGCGTCCTCACTTTGATACAAGTAGGATAAAAAAATACCGAATTTGAAATTTTACGCTAAAAACGCATCAAAATAGCCTTAATGTACGTAAATAAAAAAATAAAACATATCCCAAGGATTTTCGGTAATCTAAAGACTGCCCTAGACCTTAAACCTTCGTAAAAGAAAAAAAAAAAGTGATACTTAATAATGAGGATTTTTCGGCGTAGTCGGTCAAATAAACTTAAAAAAAAATCTAAATTTTTAATTTAAAAATAAAGTAAAATTTCGTCTCTTTTGTTGTTCTTATCAATAAACAAAGACAGAAAATACTACGAAAACTCAATTTGTGTCATTTTTTACTACTTTAAAATTATAAGCTTTTTTAAGTTTATTTGACCGACTACTCCGAAAAATCCTCATTATTAAGTATCACTTTTTTTTGCTTTTACGAAGGTTTAAGGTCTAGGGCAGTCTTTACATTACCAAAAATCCTTGGGATATGTTTTGTTTTTTTTTATTTACGTACATTAATGCTATTTTGATGCATTTTTAACGTATAATTTTTAATTTGGTATTTTTTATCCTACTTGTATCAAAGTGAGGACGCTAATTTTTCTGTCAGTAAATGCTTTATTTGTAGTAATACTTTTACAAAAAGAAAATATTAAAAAAACCCAATAGTTTTTTTTTATCAATAAATTTCTTCATTACATAATTTCTAAAAAAAAATTTTTTTTAAATTTTAAACTCGAAAACTACAAAAAATCGGCTAACATACATAGGGTATATTCTGATAGTCCATGACGTAGGGAACCTAAAAAAATTTTTTTGACTTCAAGGTTTGGACCACCCTGTATGTGTATTTTATGTATGAAGTTAGCTTAGTAAGTATTTAATAGTTATTTGGTACTCTAATACATTCACCACAGTACACGTGTACAGTCAAGTGCAAAAATAAGTATCGAAAGAATCCGTTCATAAATATGTTACGACGTTAGAATATTACACAGAATTAGAGTGCACTGGGACATATTTTTGAACGTTTTTGTATACCCCTTATTTTGTCTTCGACTGTATGTTTGTCTATCTTTTGGTTCCTATACGCAACTCCTTTGCTCAAAGGTTAACTGGAAGAGATCCCTTACAGGGATAAGTTCACCTTTGTACCTGTCAAATTTACTGTTAATATGTGTATTTTTACCTGTGTTTTGTGTACAATAAAGAATTTACATACATACATACATATCGACGGTAGAAAGGCTAATTGGCTTAAGCGACACTTTGGCCGATATTGAGTTATTTATATCATCGGAATAGGCAGATTTTTCTCCGTCGATTGAGCTCGGTTTCATAGCGATCAGACGATTTTGATGGCGGTTAACACTTCTGAAATTTGGTACAGCGTTAAAAAAATCAAGGCATGAAGCAACACAAAAAATTGCATTTTTGAATGAAACGTGACTTGACCCACAAACATGTTTGGTTGGTTCCCGCTTAAGCGGTTTTTACTTTCCCAACTTTGCCATTCGTTTTGATTTGAACCTTTTGGCTTTACTCCATCACACACGAGCATAGTCGTTTAAGTCAATTGAACTTCAACAAAAAAGTGCCCCCATAGGCGTTTGAAGCATTTAGCCTCCATTTAAAATAAAAGAAGCATGTCGCTTGAACCATTTAGCCCTTCCCAATTTTTTAGGGCATGCGTCGCTTCAACCAAATACGTAAAACCCTACACCATAAAATGTATGTTACTTAAGCATTTTGAACCTCTTTTTATAGATGATAATGTCGGTTGAAATAGAATATTTGTTTGGCCTGTGTCATTTAAATCCTTATAATAAAATCATAATACATCATATCAGTGTAGCTTAAATCATCAAAAATTTCTATGAGAAACTTTTGACTCGGCGGTACAATCACACTCTTGCCGCCGTCGGTGCTTTTTGAGCCGCTCGCCTATAACTACCGCCGCCCCCCACGCGGGCGCGTCAATCACTTGTAGTCTGTGCCGGTAGGCGCATGTGCCGTAGTGATTTGTGTGTGATACTGAAATCGTGTATTTCACATTATGAAATAATTTAATTATTTTCATTGTTATTTCTTGATTATTTAATAATAATTAAAGTTTAAGTCTAAATACTTACTTACGTATTTCTGCCGCTTATATTGTAAAAAAAAACTAACTAAGGTCAAGCGGGGCAAATGCAACTATGAGGTAATTCCGACTAATTGAAATTACCTACTCTTAATGTGTAAAAAGATCATACTTCCCTACTATTCTATTGAGTTGCTATTGAAATAAATCAAATAATGTTCTAGGTATCTTCCAAAACTTCTTAAAAACAGATTAAAAGTTCATTAGTCGAAATTACCTCATAGTTGTATTTGCCCCGCTTGACCTTACAGATAGAATAAAAATTAAGATAAAAAAATGTAACGTAACTATCAAGCGTAGTAATAAATTAATTAAAGATGTTAGGCAAAAAGAGCATTTTTTTCAATAAAAGCGACAGAAAGGTTATTGCGGATGAAACGCTGTAATCAATATCCGCAATTTTTCTAAGACTGATTCTGCCAAATAACTATCTAATTATGTTATTAGAAGCAAATATTTTTCTTTTATAGCAATAAAAATTGAGAAAAACGATTTTCATTCATTGTTTTCTTTAGACCTGCAGAGTAATTATACCTTTGTCTCTAAATACCCGAGCTTCAACCACCATGTTTAATCATATTCATATAATTCCTGAGATTTAAGCAATCCGTTTTTCAATGAGTGTGTGTCACTAAGTCAATTAGAATCGCCACTTATTTCCATTAAAGAATCGCTTAAACTGTTTAGCCTTACCCCGTTGTATAGTAAAAATAGCGCTTAGCTCATTTAGCCTTCTTTTTAAAAAAGTGCACTTGTACACTACAGTCATTTGACTTGCCTCCGGCGGCAGACGCTGTTGGTATTTGAACCAATTAGCCTTTCTCTCATTTTTAGCAGATTTGTCTTAAGCGACCTTTATTTCGAGACATAATAAACTAATTTTATCAAGGTAGGAACCAAAGTATGCGCCTTTATATCTTGAATATTTGATGGCAGTTGCGTTACAATATACCTGTTACTTTTTTGTAGCGATTTTTTTTCTAAAAAATAAAACTTTAAACGGCTCTCCTGTAAAGTTCATAAAATGTCGGTTAAGTCAATTAGCCTTTCTACCGTCGATATGTACATACATATTATTATTCACATTAGATTTCTCTAGCTCAGAAACTTTGTTTAGCACACTAATTCCCGATTTTTATTCACTTCTGACCTTTGAAGGTCCCATTGGATCTTACATGCGCCAATCAGCTCGAAATAAACCATATTTTTACTCAAGCACGGAAGAAAACCAGACCATATTCCAAGTCTTAATTATCATCATATCAGCCAAAATACATCCACTGCTGAACATAGGCCTCCCCCAAAGATTGTCACAATGACCGGTCTTGCGCCACCCGCATCCAGTCTCCTGCGACCTTCACTAGATCGTCAGTCCACCTTGTAGAGGCCCTACCCACGCTCTAACTCTTACTTTATTCTAATAGCCTGGCTTCGACATTGATCTAACGCGACCGGCGGCGAACGAATCCATAAGTTGGAGCGAAAGGTCATAATCGGAACTCCCTCACGCACGTATGGTTTTCCGCCCGCCGGTCGCCTTAGACCAATGTAGTGGCCGTAATATCACGAAATAAAGTAATAGATCAACCTTTTCAGAACATTTACAAATCACCCGAAGGTTAGAACATAAATCGCTCCGCCTGAGGCCCCGCAACATCCGATACTTCATCTTTCATGCGACTAAGTTTTATAGAGCAGAGCTGTGCTCTTACCATGGTCATAGCTAGCATAGTAAAGGCTGCTTAAAACTACTCGCAGTGTCTCTCTCGCACTTATACCTATATCGACAGAAATGACTATAACATTCGTCAGTTGAAAGTAAAAAAATGTATCAAACATGCATTATTTATACATAATCACGCACTCTCAGAACATAATCTTGGTTTTATCACCAACTTAAAACCTTAAACCTGAAGTTCACATATTTTTTTGTTAAAATTAATGAATTAGTATTAACGTAAAAATATATGTGCAAACGTGTTTCATGATATACAACCGAGTTAAAGCGCCGTTGGATCCTCGTAAGAGTAGGTATGTACTTGAATGATATACCTACATAACAGATAGAAAATATCATTGATATTTCATTTGTGATGATGCCTGATTGATTTCAAGATGCCTTTTACGGATTCTAAACAAGGACCTTCTCCGTCACTGTCAGGTTTACTCAGGCACTTGTCCCAGCAACGGCGAGATGTTTCTTCGCGTGCGAGTAAGCAAACAGCGACCAACTGTAAATATATCTGTCGCTTTTCATCATCATCCACTGCTGGACAAAGGCCTCCCCCAGGGAGTTCCACAAAGATCGGTCGTGAGCTATCCGCATCCATTGGACACCCGCAACCTTTACCAGGTCGTCGCTCCATCTTGTGGGGGGCCTTCCCACGCTGCGCCGTCCAGTGCGTGGTCGCCACTCGAGAACACTTCGACCCCACCGGTCATCGGTCCTCCGGGCAATATGGCCAGCCCACTGCCACTTCAACCTGGCGATTCTTCGGGCTATGTCAGTCACTTTCGTTCTTCTGCGGATCTCGTCATTCCTGATGCGATCTCGCAGAGAAAACCCGAGCATTGCCCTCTCCATCGCTGTCACTTTTATTGACTCGAAATCTATATGTTTTGTTCGTTTCATGGGCGAGAAAATGAGCCACTGGGGCCGTCAACACGAAAAGCAACATGCCAAATGAAACCATCAATGGGAAGTCGATAGTATTTCTTTGTCACTGCGATTCTATAGTAAAGGTTAAGGACCGGTTTTTTATTACCCCGGAATAAAATATTTCGCTTCTGTTCTGCAAGAAATATTACCTGTTTCAGTCAATAATGTATTATCTTTCCTTGTCTGTGGACTGATGATATTTCTGCTATGTATATTGCATTACCTACCGTGAAAATCCGTTTTTAATCCTAAAATATTTTTTTGGGTCGATTGTATAAACCAAAATTGAACTTCACATTTTTGTGTTACGACTTACGACGTTACCGATATACTATGACTAACTCCAGTAACACAAATGTTTGTGATTTTTTTTTTTGTAATAGTTCCTTTTAGTTAAAACTATTTTCCGATACCTATGTTGCCTTATTAACCCCTGGAACGCCGCTGTTATTTTTTTTGCTTGTCAATTAATGACTTTAAATAAACGGGTTTATAAAGGGGTTACTAGAGCCGTATATCAATTAAATATTATGTTCACTTAATATTTTCTTCGGTTACAGTGAGGATAACTCATAAAATAAATCTATGAAAACGGATAAACTCGCATATATTAATTAACTTTAACTTCATTCCGACGTTTCGAACACTTTCGTTAATTAATATACGCGAGTTTATCCGTTTTCGAGAAATTGTTTGGCTATGACAATTATCAGTCAGAGACTATAGGTACCTACATTCTCAAATCCTCTTGGAGAAAACTTTCCTACCTTCACAGTGAAGTATCAAATACAATACAGCGGAATTAGGTAGATAAATTTCACCCAAGTAATATTAACATTCAAAATCGAACTACGTTCGTCCTTCGTAAAAGTCATAAGCAATTCGCAAAACTAGTTCTGATTCTTCAATGTAATCAAACTAAACTTAAGGGTCTTATAGAAGTCGCGACACTTAGGCCCTGGTTTCTCTAACCAAGCACCGCTGGCGACCAGTGACCGACGCCACTGATGACGACGTTCGAATGATTGAGGGCGGACTTGTAAAAGAGGCGATCGCAATAAAAAAATGTGTTACAATTTTTGCGAAATGATGTTAAATTCTGTGTAACTGTTTGGCAGTGTAATAAAAGTCGGTAAGTTAAAATTTTCTACAAATTTATTAAATTCACTGCCTTTTCTTCTGCCAAAGGTTGTTGGACATAGTATACCTACCATACAATTACTATGACTAACTCTCGTAACACAATAGATGCAACTATCATTTTTGTTTTGATTAGGCCTTCATAACATTTTTTTTGCAATTGGCCCTGAAAAGTCAACAGTGGCTAGATTAGAGAACCGGCTTCGAACATTCTCGAACAAAACATCCCAACGTCGTCGGTTGCAAACACGTGTAGAGAAACCAAGGCCTTAGACATGATATATTAAATGAACATGTATTTTAGAAATGTTGGTGCCAATTATTCGAGATTACGGGCCAAACTATAGTTTGGATACAAGAAGTACGTAATAATGTTATGAGTTATGATTTTTTTATACGCCGTAAACGAATAAGTAAAGAATTACACACCTTATGTACATACATACTTAAAAATGAATTCGGGAATACATAATAAACATGGCGATGAAAGGATTCTTAAACTTTTGCCGAAAATCGTTTGGGTGAATATCACTTCTCAACTAATTCATCGTAGAATTTAATTTGGGCAAAAAGTCAGTTGTCAATTATTTTACAACATACTAGTTGTGCCCGCGACTTCGCACGCGTACTGTTCGGTGATATGAGTTACTTATACATTTTCTAATGTATGTCCCAATCCGGTAAATGGGTTTCTTAGAATTGGTCGTTTGAAATGTGATAAGATACTAGATTAACAGCCAAGTCAGACAAACTTATGGAAAATAAAACATTTCAAAGTTATGAATATATGTATTCGGTGTAAATACTACACAAAAAATGTTGTATCCGCAAAGGTAGTAAAAAAATGTGGGTTCCCACAGTAAGCAGAATGACAATCGTATTTCAAAACGCCAATCAATCGAAAAAAAAAAACAGTAGTTACATGCATCATAGTTAACATAATAAGAGGGTAGAAGAGAATAAAGGTTTTGAATTATAACCATTTTTTGTTCATTAGGTCGAAATGGAAATTTAAATAACATACATGTTAAACTGATAGGTAATTGTTAAACCTGTTTGCTTGCAAATTTCATTAAACTTTTAATAAACAGTGATCAAAGAAATGCTTCGGAAAGCAATTAAAATTCAGATATGCCTGTTTCAAAATGTTGTTATTTACAAAAGAACAATGAGAGACACTATATCATACAAACCGTATTCTTTTTCACCGACTTCAAAAAGGGAAGATCTCAATTTTACTGTTTTTTTTGTGTGTGTGTTACTTGATATCTTTGAGAATCGTGAACCAATTTTCGTCATTTTTAATCGAACGGGTATTGATCCCTTTGGAACCAAGTTGGGGTCTGATGATGGGATCTTAGAGAAATCAGTTGAAGTATATTTTTTTAATTTGGTTATTTTTTTTAATAAAAAATATATATTTTAGTGCAAAATAGCGTCGATTGAACAAAAAACATCTATGCCATCTACGGTGACCTCTATTTAAAAACAATATATAATGCCGAAGCTAGCCCGCTACCGCAAACAGCGAAGTTCGCAAATTTCGGGGATTTTTCTCTGTCATTCTAATGACGCCTTCGTTGAAGTAACAAAGATCCCAGACTTCACAAACTTCGTATTCGCGGTAGCAGGCCAGTTAAGTCTGCAACTAAATCCTTTAGCTATCCTAGTCTCCCTTACTGTTTCGACTACATCAATTCCCTTACCCCTTATCGGGTCCACTAATTCCTCTCCCACTTTGTAAGGATTAGCGAAAACCGACTAAGAATCACTTGAAAAATGGACGCGATTTATATTAGCGCGGCTCATTGAAACAAAATGCCGGAAATACGTCATTTACTTGACTAGTTTAAAGTTAGCCTTGTATTAAACTTGAAAGCATAAAAGTTAGCTTTTGAGAGAATATTGTGGGTTTTTGGTAACTGGATTTGGTTGCAGCGGCCCTACCGCGAAAAACGAAATTCGTAAATTTCGAGGATTTGTCTCTCTCACTCTACGCCTTCGTTTGAGTGACAGAGAAAAATCCTCGAAATTTACGAATTTCGATTTTTGCGGTAGTAGGCCAGTTACGGTAGATGAGAAAAAAAGTATCTTGTTTCATTTACACATCATCAGCTTATCTCAGTCCACTGCTCGACGTAGACCTCTCCTATTGACTATGCGTATAGACACATTAGGAGGTAAATGCCCATAATCGCCTCACTGGGCAAGCGGACTGGCGATCGCAGTAATGTGACTATGATGACTTCATGACGCTGCTGCCCATCATCAATCTCTTTTTCAAATAAAGTTCAGTGACCTTTCAATCCCTTAGTCGACTCTTGCGACACCTGCAGGAGGAGTTGAGGTGGTCATAAATGTATTCTTACTGCTGTCGCCATTAGGAGATAAATGCACATAATCGCCACGCTGGGCAAGTGGATTGGCGATCGCAGTAATTTGCCTACTAATAACGCTGCTGCCCATCATGGTCAGTGACACTTCAATCCCTTAGTCGACTCTTACGACACCCGCGAGAAGAGTTGGGATGATGACAAATGTATTCTTACTGCCGTCACCACACGGCCATAATTATGTTTCATTGTTTCGAGTCGTAAAATAATGTAGAGTAAAATAGTGTATGTATAGGTCCTTCTACTTTACTATATTCGTTATAGTTGTGACCTGATATTAATATTTACCTCGAGCATTAGCTTATTGAGTTTATATATTTAATATCCTTTTCCTAGCTATCCCGTTAGATTACCGTGCTGAAAACAGCTCCCAGTTGCTGTATAAATACTTCGAAGTTATCTTGAACACAGACTCCTATTTTTAGACTCCGCTTTTTGAAAATTGTACAAAAATCTAATAGGTTATTCATGTCTTGTAGATAAACCTATATTTATTTATAAATATACATGAGTGTATACTTCTAATTTTACGATAGCAAAAGGAATGTGTTTCCTCATTATGACCCCTATCATTATAGCCACGAATACAAAAAAAATAGAATAGAAATGAATTTTAATTTTATTTTTATCATTTACCTGTAAATTTTGTAAATTGTTAAATATGATTTTCTATAACTATTGTAAAATTGATTATCACTGTATTTAAAATCTGTCAATGTTTGATTAATACGAAATAAATGAATATGAATATTTTCAAAC
Source organism: Thaumatotibia leucotreta (assembly GCA_025490895.1). Classification (NCBI taxonomy): domain Eukaryota; kingdom Metazoa; phylum Arthropoda; class Insecta; order Lepidoptera; family Tortricidae; genus Thaumatotibia; species Thaumatotibia leucotreta. The sequence continues at coordinate 12,821 of JALPQI010019928.1, read as the reverse complement.
ATTATTTTGAGATCGCACAAACTTAGACGCGAACTTTGGCCCTAGCAGATGGCGGCTTTGTCACGGCTACAAGTCCCTTTCTGACCGTATTGATTCAAAACTATGATTATAAAAGGACGCGAGTTCCTGGCAAATACGAGATGTACTAGGACCATTGGTATGCCAGAAAACCAGAGATCATAGTAGGAGCCTCCCTCTATTATATCTCGTGTTTGACAGCAACTCGCAGTCCCATATCACTTTTTAAGCAATAAAATCGAAAAGTGACGGGTAGCTGTGAGTTACTGTTAAACTTAAGATGTGCTAATGTCGCAGAAAAAAAAATAGTAGGAACCCTCCTGATTTCAACACTGTAAGAAAAGGATATTTAGATAATTGTTATGTGTAATTTCATAGTAGACGAGTTGTTTTAAAATGCTTGTCGTGACGGAGACGCTCAGTCCAGTTTAGTTAGTAAAGTGATCTGTGTTTAAGTTAGAAAGGAATATTGCAGAAACCGTTAGGAAATTGCGCAGGAAACTTAATAATAAAGGTCGAGGCACACGTTTTATCGCATCATACGGTACCCATTTAATAGCACTAAGGTTATGTCGTCAAGTAGCACTTGTTCGACGAAGAATACGTACCTACAAAAGCAATAAAAAGATGTCATACCTAAATATTAGATGTAACTTAACCACAGAATTAGATTTGGATAGAAGAAACAAGTTCATTAATTTGTATGGCGGCCGAGCGTGTCAGATTTTGTACTGAAGTTGTTACTTGCTTATGATTTTAAATATGTCTCAGGCCCTTGAGTATTCATATTTTTTTGTGTTTTTTTCACTTCAACTTACAAAATATGTCGCCCGAAAGCTGCAAGCTGCGATTAAAGACGGACAACTCAGTGGATTTCACTGAGTTCATTTGACACGCCAAGAAGATACGTTTGCTTGATCTATGGTATATATGACATCCATGCACTTAACCAAATGAAGGGTCCACGGAAAAAAATATGTCCAGTGCTTACAAAAATCAGGGCAAACTCACACCTTAGTCTGGTAAATGTAAGGTGGGTTTCCCTTCTGTAATTTGAATTAACTAGACATGTTCCTTCCGTGGACCCTTCAAATAAAAAGTACAGAGTTCACCAACGGTGGAGGTGGGATTCTAACCCACGTCTTCAACTTTCGCGGCTGAGGTCTAAACCACTTGGCCACTCCAGTTTAGCGGACACCGGTCAAATTTCTCGGGTATTCAATTTGTAATACGAGTAAAACTAGGCGCCTAAAGGAGTAAGATCAAAGTTGACCATACTCCAAGGAGCAAGCAATACGTGCTAGACGCCTCCTATCCAAATCTATTTAATTTCACATTGAATACTAATCTATTAGAATGACGCAGTATTAATACTAATAATTATTCGGAATATTTCATAGAAGAAAGACCAAGATCACCAAGGTGGTGGAATCAAACCCGAATACTCAGCTTTCGCGGCTGATGCCTGCACCGCTCGGCCACTCGGCCTTAGCAACCACCGGTAAAATTTCTCGGGTATATGCAATCTCTTACAAGGCTAGGCGCCTTTGACCATATTCTAAGAGCAAGCAATACACACACAAAAAACAGAAATCAAAATAGTAAGTAAAAAATAATTTCATTTCAAACTTCATCTCTAATCATTATCTCAATAAAAAAATCCTTATATTTGTATACATACCTTTACGATACAGTATAAACGAAAAGACCAAACAAAATTCTGGAAAAATAGTGGGACTGTGATGGATGTGAATAGGATCCTTGTACCAAATCATGTGTAAAACCGTCCCTCCCGGAATAAACAAGTGTAAGGCTAAGGGTCAAACGTGAGCGGATTTAAAAAGCGGACAAAGAGTAAATTTTAATTTTAAATGGGGACCTTTGAAAAGGTTTACGATCTCCGCCCTTTTAAAAATTAAATGGGCCTCTAATTATTTGCACGTGGTTCTCAAATTGCGTTATTTTGAGCCGGTAAATTGATTGTGAAAAAGACGGTTAATTTATTTTTTGAACGTCGATTTAATTGGTTTTATTTGACAGGCTGTTTTACCACTTTTCCTATTTGTTCAAACATGAAAACGAGAAAAAAATACTGTCCCATATAAAATGTCGCGGTCACGTAATCAAAATCTAACATGTAAAATACCAAAATTCATCAATAGAAATATATTCAATTAAAAAAAATATAGCAAGGAGGACGTCGACAGAATAGTCGATATTTAACCTAATAATAAAGATGCACTTTTGATTCCATTGTCTGGGTTAGCGATGCGTAAAGAAGAAGTCAGCAAAAAAAACATCTAAGTAAAAATTTTTTTTTGATAAAATATTTCATTGATGATTTTGTCTTTATAGTTGTGTCATCTACTTATCAGTAGCATGCATACCTACGTATTTTTAACTGAATAATACCTACTGTAGTAACTAGCAAATAGGTTAGGTAAATAGCCGTTACGAAAAAACTGCAGTTTTGGGTTGTTTGGTTATTCATTTTTAAACATCCGGAAAAGCTAGTAAATATTTATTTAACGAACATTTTGAAAATAGAAATAAATATTGTTATCGGGACACGGGACTTTGTGTACGATTGATACATGAAATATTCGGGTCACAATGAATTGTTTGTTATATGTTTAATTTTTCAAGGCTTTATTTGCAATAAAAATTGTATGTTAGATTTTTATTCGTCTAAATGTTGTTAGTTAAATTCCGGATGTATATTTTAAGAACTATGAATGTAAAGCAGCAGACCGAGCTCTGTGGCGTACCTTGGGGGAGGCCTATGTCCAGCAGTGGACTGCAACGGGCTGATGATTAATGTACGTAGCATAAGTATGTAGCCGTACCAAGAGTTGGAAATTAAGGGCCTACGCTAACTTACGCGGACGCCCGCCGCGTGCGCACGCTCGCGGGTCCCGCTCCGGACCCCCGCCGCGGGCCAGCGAGTCCGCGACGGGCACACGCATAACTTAGCGCTGAATTCAAGAAACAAGTCCGCTCCGGTGTGCCCGCCGCGTGCGCACGAAGCGGCCCCCCGCCGCCCGCCGCGCGGATTAACGTCCGTCGCACGCGCCCGCGCCAGTTAGCGGTGTCTATACAACTTCTTTGAGGCGGGCGTCCGTTGCGGGTAATCCGCGTAAGCTAGCGTAGGCCCTGAAGGATATGTTAGGTTTTACTCGATACGTAATGCATTCTATCGCGCTCGCTCTGACATATTGGAGCGAGCGTGATGGCCTGATTTATTGATTGATTGTACATATCGGGTAAAACCTAACGATACTTGCAAAGTCATGGTACGGCATTTGCAGTAAGTTTGTGATCCAGACATGAGGGCCAATTTGTACGGATTACCGCTACCTTTGGCGGACAATATGGAAAACCGTACTATGTACTATGAACTCTGGGAACGCTCTTGCTTATTATACCGGATGTAACATAAAAGTGGTGATCGGCTTAAGGTCCTTTCAGTAAGTAATGTATTTGTACCCGGGCACGGGTAAAGTAACTTCCTCGTAGTACAATCGGTTGGACTACGGATAATTTTACTTCCCCGTGGCACAACCAGTTGAAAGCGGTTGGACCACGGGCCGGGAGCGAAAAAATGTGTTTCAACAGTAAAACTCTTCTACAATTACCCAATAAAGGTAACAATTCCGCAACACGATTACGCTCGTTAAAACAACCTAAGGTGTCAGACTCCTACCATGAGTTGGAAAGTAAAAGATACGGTAGCTTTTACTCGATACGTAATGCATTTTATCGCGCTTGCACTTACATTGGAGCGAGCGCGATAGCTGTATCGAGAAAAACCTAACGTTACCGATACTTTCAAAGTCATGGTACGGCTGCAGAAGCTTTTCAGGCGCAGCTAAGTGCTATCGTGCCCACTGTGCGCATTAAGTCTATGCCCACTGTGCACATTAAGTTCTGCCACTGTGCATTAAAAACACAAAGGTTGAGTCGTTAGCTTGCACGTTAAATGAGACGGAACTAATGTGAGATTGTAAGGAATGATAGAGTAAGGTAAAGATTGAGAATTGCAAGTGTTATGTCTAAAGGTGCATTTAGTCCAAAAGAGCACTCGCTGTTCTATCCCCCGCTCTACGAAATCAACCAACCACGTTTTGTGTAACGATCGAATTTCGTAGTGTGGGGGGTTAGAATAGCGAATGTTCGTTTGGTCTTAATGCACCTTAACGAGTTTTAAATAAAATATCGTAATTTTTTATTCCAGCACTATAATCTACAAGATAACAAGTCACTTCTATAAAAAAAAAAATCGACCAAGAGCATGTCGCACCATGCCCACTGTAGGATTTCGTAGTTATTCAAAAACGGCTGGGCCGATTGTTTGAAATAGTTTTATATTAAAGTATTCTATAAGCCTATTATTAATGGTTTTTTCATATTTTTTGGGGGACACAATTTTTTCAAATTCTGTAGTGGCTATCTCGGAAAATATTGACATTAGAAAAAAACATTCTTCTAGGACCCTTATTTTTTCAAAAGGTATATTCAACGATATCCCACACTATATCATTACAGGAAAATAAAATAAATCATCCCCACTTTACGACTACGGGAGGTACTATACTATTTTGTTGTAATAAAGTCGAAAACTGGTAGACCATAAAACATTTGACTAACTGTAGTCGACGTCAAAGATATCATTACGGTTTAGGTTCTAAAAATATATTCAAACGACATTAATGTCTAGGCAATAAAGTCGCGTAAATAAGTCAATATCTCAGCATTTCAACCGCCTAATTTTGGTGGCATCATTTTTGCCGAAGTTTCTATTCATTACAATGTGCTCCTTTGTCATTTGAGGGATGCACGGTACCTTATACAAATGACGAAGTATAACATTGAGACGTTTAGTAACTTCGGCAAAAATGATACCACCAAAATTAGGCGGTTGAATGAAACGCTCAGATATTCACCCGAATATATTTTTGGTTGGTACTTACACTGTTATGTAATAATATCTTTGACGTTGACTGTACAATATAATTAGGCATTATCATGTAGTCACATAAATAACTATAAAATGCAGTCAAATACCAACATTAATTTTTCCTTTGTCAATTTTGCTGTCTGTCGTAGTAGAAAAAGCAATTCGATTTAAATTTAGGGCAGCCTGTCAATACCAGCGAAATTGAAAAGGGTTATTCCTGGATTTCTAGCCTCCATTACTGTAATCTAGGTCATCACGTCATTAGCCTTCGGTTTCTGAACCCATGTCATTCTAAATAATATTATTATATATTATATGTCATTGTAAATAATATGATTATTAACAACAGTCAGTAGAATCTAAAAAACAAGTACCTAAACAAACCTAAAAACTTTGCATTTAAACATTTAAGTACGCAGTACGCACTTTTAGAAATAATATTGATTTTATTGCCAACTTACCTTAAACCTTGAGTTCACATAATATTATAGGTACATTTTTCGTCGTCGTCTTATTCTTAAGGTTCTTTCACAATTTAAATACGAAAAAAAAAAATTTACGATATTAACAAAAGCCTATAATATCAGCTTCTATTAATGTCCCAAGTAACCTGTCCAATTTAACGGAAATGTAAAAAAAACACCCTGTATAAGTCACACTGAGCTACTTTTAGAAAAGGCACATCCCCGTACAAAACGTCGAGATCACGTAACCACTGTATGAAAAAGTATTTTTTTCGCGATTTTGGGGTTCGTCCCACACTATACGTAAAAGTTGCTCAGTATGATTTACATGAAGGGTCCACGGAAAAAACATGTCCAGTGCTTAAAAAAATCGGGGCAAATTCACACCTTATTCTGTTAAAAGTAAGGTGGTTTTTCCTTCTGTAATTCGAATTGACTAGACATGATCTTTCCGTGGACCCTTCATATACGGTGTTGCGAGGTTATTAGTGACTATACATAGTCGAGGACCGAGTAATCTGACGCCCAGAGTCTGTTTGAGTGACTCAGGTGACCGTAACCATGGCAATAACAGACAGAAAAAGTTGATTCACACGTGTACACGTGTGTATATTTGGCACGCGTCGATATTTTTTACCTTGACTTATTCCGAAATTAATGTTCACTGATAAGCTTACCTGGAACAAGAAAAAAAATCAAATTATACTACAGTCAAGTGTAAAAATAAGTATCAAAAGAATCCGCTCATAAATATGTTACGACATTCTTATTACACAGAATTAGACGGCACTGGGTTATATTTTTAAGCATTTTTGTGTACACCTTATTTTGTCTTTGACTGTATATTGTGCCTTTTGGAAGGTAAGTAAGTACAGGATTACTAACGAGAATCTGATTCTCTTACCACAGTGTTACGTCACACTTCGAGCAAAAAAATGTGTTTCATGTAAATTTTTAATAGATTAAAAAAAGGCATTTGTTTACATTTTTTAGGACAATTCAAAATATTTAGTAAAAAATAAATAATTTGATTTGAGTTTCACAAAAAACTTTCAATTTAGTTCCATGAAATAATTGATATTAGTTTTCATTATACATACGTATAGGTAGTTCCCCAAGAGTTGAAGTCACGCACACAACAACATGTCATGTAAACACAAGGGGAATTTTTAAATGAGTGTTCTTTTTTCGAACTGACAGCAAATCTACTATAAGATTGACCAAAAAGCTTGTTCAAGGGATTTCCTTCAATATCTTTACGCCAGTCATATTATGTCAATTATCCATTCACTATTTTTAGTAGGTACTTATTTAGAAGTTAAAGTTGTATGTAATCATTCGTCTCAAATGGAGTGAAATTTATCTTGAAATTTATTTTTATAAATTGACATCCCGTTCGTTCATGAGTTTCTAATAAAAATATTTTTCAAAATGAAGCGATTAGGGGTGTTTGTTAACACCAAGTAACGAATAATCGATAGATTCTGTTTGTTTTGTATCTTTCTCTTTCTGCGCTTTCTTTCATAGCTTCATCTAAAAAAAATTTATAAATGGCTAAAGAAATTTTGATGCCTTTTAATAATATTAAATGAAGTGTCGTAAAACCACCTATAGTCGAAACGTTTCCAACAATGATCCAAAACTTAATCGAATATCTTCCATTCGGTTTAATTGTTAATCACAGGCATAAACTCCTAATTATTAATAATAGTACATTGTGCATCAAGGGAGGTAAGTACGGAATTACTAACGAGAGTGTTAGAAGCCCGACGCCGTCAGGCGGAGGGCTTTTATGACTCGAGTTAGTATTCCGCTTACCGACCGTGATGCATACAATGTTTTTCATGACACTTGCCGACAAAAAAATAAGTATATAAGACATAACATTATTAAATGACGTATGGACATTTCTATTACTCCCTAGGGAATTTCAATTTTCTATTACTCCCGCTACACGCGCAAGCAATGGCGCGCTTAGACAGCAAGTGTGATGAAAAATAAATTTTAGCAGAGCCAAAAAGATTGTTACTGATTCTTTTAGGAGTTGAAATTATAGACCCTAGTTGCAGTATTGGACCATGTTGGGTCGTTTTACGGTATTTGTATACACACGTACCTATCGGTAAACACTCTGAGGAAATCATTATTAGGTAATTTCGAAGTTAGAAGCTCAGTAAACGAAATAGAGGCGCGGAAAACAACCGGTCATAAATTCCGATTCGGCAGGGTTACCACCGGGCCGTGTGGTGACGGCAGTAATAATACATTTGTCACCACCCCAACTCCTCCTGCGGGTGTCGTAAGAGTCGACTTAAAGGATTCAAGTGTCATTGACCATTGTTTGATAAAATATTGATGATGGGCAGCAGCGTTATTACAGTGGACACATTACTGCGATCGCCAATCCGCTTGTCCAGCGTGGCGATTATGGCCATTTACCTCCTAATGCGTCTATACGCATAGTTAATAGGAGAGGCCTACGTCTATATAGGCTGATGATGATGAGGGTTACTACTCTGGCATATAATGTAATGCCGTTAATCATAGGCCTTTTTCAAATCGCCATTAACTCATTAGTCGATTGCAAAAAAAATGTACATAGTTAAGGCCTTATTTTTTTAATGTGACGAAGGTAGACAACTGAGCTCTCAGCCCACCTGGTCGAAAGCAGGAACTGAGGCCCATGGATATCATCATCATCATCATCATCATATCAGCCGAAAGACGTCCACTGCTGAACATAGCAAAAACATAGCAAGAACATGCCAATATTCCGCAGTGTTTGAAGACGAAAGTCTTTAATCAGTGTGTGTTGACAGTGATGACATACGGTACTGAAACGTGGCCGCTTACAATGGGCCTCATAAGAAGGCTCAAAGTCACCCAAAAGGCTATGGAGAGGGCTATGCTAGGAGTCTCTCTGCGTGATCGGATTAAAAATGAGACCATCCGCAGCAGAACTAAAGTAGCCGAAATAGCTCTCCTAATCGCTAAACTGAAGTGGCAGTGGGCGGGGCACATTGCGCGTAGAACCGATGGCCGTTGGGGCGGGAAGGTTCTTGAGTGGCGGCCACGTACCGGAAGGCGTAGCGTGGGTAGGCCCCCCACAAGGTGGACCGATGACCTGGTGAAGGTCGCAGGAGTCCGCTGGATGCGGGTGGCGCAGGATCGGTCATTGTGGCAATCTTTGGGGGAGGCCATGGATATAGTGATCAAAAAATCGCCTATGCGCTGCCTACCCTGAGGACTTAGATGGATTGCCTCTATCTATGCCAGTAATTACACTGGCTATCTTACCCCAAACCGAAACACAGCAGTCCAAACACTGCTATTTTGTCTTAAAAAACACTCTATGTCAAATTGTGACACTAGGTATTGATATTCAGCCACAAAGTATCCCGCGCCCTGATTTTTTTTATCTGTTCGGGGTAACTCAAACAGATAAAAAAAAATCAGGACGTGAAATTTAAAAAAAATATGTTTTTCTTTATGTAATACGACACTGTAGGTAGTAATTGGTAATATTTACAAATTAAATAGCATGGTTGCGCGAAATCAGTTCGTTTTATGTCATCGCAAATTTCAGAAAAGCACTTTACAAATCTTGGCTAGAAACAAGGTTCCAGGCCGTATATCCCTATCAGAAATATCTACTTGACCTGTAATCCTTCGTTTCCCGTCCTCTATAGTAAATAGTAATATTAATTTTAGTATGTACTATTATTTTGCTCGAAATTTACGATAAGTTTGCAGGACTAGACTAGTGACAGCCCTGACCATGATCGCCATCTGTTATGTTTACATTTGATTAACAGCCGTTCTGAAAGCCTAATTCAATCAATTGGCCATTACTTGCCGTGCTAGCGGAACACAATTTATAGAGGCTTTATGCTTATTGGCCGGAGCTATTTCTGTTGTAACAGATTTCATAAAAATAGGAGAATTTAACTTAAACTATCGTTCAACCCATTTCGTAATATATAATAACCTTACTTGTCGTGAAGGATGACATGAGTGTGAATGGGCTTACAGTACATAGAATATGCCCAGGATCGCGCAAAGTGGAGGAAATGTAGCAGGAAAGTGAACCCTGGCAAAGGCCGGGATAACGGTAGGTAGAAGAAGAAGAATAACATTACTTGTCAGCCCTCCTAGCCTTGTTGAGGAAAGTCTACAAAAGTGAAGGATAATCGCTAAACTGAAGTGGCAGTGAGCGAGGCATATTGCACTTAGAACCGATGCCTTTTGGGGCCAAAAGGTTCTCGAGTGGCTTCAAGGCGCAGCATAGGTAGGCCCTCCACAAGGTGGACTGATGACCTGGTGAAGGTCGCAGGATTCCGCTGGATGCGGGTGGCACAGTACCAATCATTGTGGCAATCTTTGGGGGAAGCTTATGTTCAGCAGTGGACGTCTTTTGGCTGACATGATGATGTTATCCACAACACAAGCATTATTGAGCTTACCGTGGGACTAGGTCGATTCGTATAACAATGCTCCAATATTTATTTATTTATCAAGCAATATTACTATCATAAAGTTAGATATTAATACGCTTATAAGTTACTCGTAAATGCACACTTAAAAGCGTCCTAAATTCAGTTATGATGAGAAAGAGTTGCAAAGGAGGTAACAATCGTTTGACTCATCAAAAGCCAAAGTCGGCAAAAGCAGTTAGATTTCGGATTTCTTTAATAAAGTAGCAAACCTCCCTCAGAAACTCGGAATCAATCTTGCAGAATGCCCCCTTCCGCTTTCATCTTTTTTTCATTAAGCTTGGATTCCACTGATTCTGCCAAGTCGGTTATCGGGGCAAGTAGTGAGGAGCAACGTTTATATTGTAGACCTTTTTTTTTACTTCCTTGTCTCGTCTCCTAACGAAATAAGCCGTTAAGTATTGTAGTAACCCTGCCTACGAAGCTGGAATTTCCGGGTTCGAATCCTGGCGAGGGCATTATTGGTCAGAAAATAGTACATTACGACACTGGTGCGAAAAACATGAAATTCTTAACGAGTGGCGATGTTTTAAAACACGACCGAAGGGAGTGTTTGAAATCGACACGAGTTACGAATTTCCTTTTTGCACGTGTCTCGTACGACATTTTTTTTGTAGGTACAGATGGCCCTCCAAAGTTTTGGACCTGACTAGACGTAAAATAAGCCACTTCTCGCACTAGCGCGTAAAAAGGCCCAATCTGTACTTAAAAATTTGTTTCTTGGTCGTCGCTATGTATTTTAGTATCTATAATTATGTATCTATCTATTATAGTTGCCGATTTCTAAGAATGACAATTTTACAGTTTAGAAATGAGCCTTTATGACGTTAAGTCTATCGGAAAAATGGTGAGTCTTACCTTTATATTAATAAGGATTACTTTACCTATAACTGTCAAAAGTCATTCTTAGATCTCGCAGACTATAATGTGTATATATATATATATATATATATATATATATATATATATCGTCGCTTGGTACCTACATCACAAGTCTTAATTGAGCTTACCGTGGGACTAGGATGATTTGTGTAAGATGTCCCAAGATATTTATTTTATTCGGCCTGAAACTCGCTATCTGTACGGCATGCTAAGTTGCCAATCGCTAACGCTTAGTAGCGTATCGTAGTTTTCCCTTTCTGTCACTATTTCATATTAGTGCGACAAAGACAGTTAGCTACTTTTCGTTTACGATTGACGATTAAGCGTTAGTGATTGACAACTTGTCTAAGCACCCTGAAAAACTTCGTAAGATACACGTGCGAAAAGGAAATTCGAAACTCGTGGCAATTTAAAATATTACCGGTCGTGTTTTAATTTATCCCCGCTCGATTCAAACTTCATATTTTTCGCACTTGTATCGTAATGTACTATTTTAATCGCCTCTCCTTGTTGTGTGGCTGTCGGTAGCCGCAGAGATAAGCCATTGCTGATTTGTTTTACTTTGTTTTAGTTTGTTTCGCGAACTCGGTGCAATCTTCGATAAGGAGTCGGAGATTTAATGCCGGTTGACTGAGGTACCAATTTCTGAGATAAACATAGGAAATTGGATTTTTTAATTCCGTGAGAGCCCCTACTATAAATACTACGAACTACAACGGTATATTATTATTATTTTTATGTCTTTGCAATATATCGGGACCATTTTTGAGCCTGATGTAGTGTCCCACTGCTGGGCAAAGGCCTCCCCCCACTTTTTCCAATCCTCCCTGTCCTGAGCAATCTCTGGCTATCCTGATAAAAAGAAGTCCAGTTCGTCTCGCCACACGGTAAAAAATAAACATACATTATAAGTTAAACACCTAACTAAAGATAAATGCCTATCTTTTTGTTTTCGATCAAGTTTATAAGGGTTCCGTACGTCAAAAGGAAGAACGGAACACTCATAGGATCACTCGCGTGTCTGTCTGTGTGTCCCTAAACCAAACCAAACCTAACCACCTAGACCAAACGAGCATTCGCTCATTCTATCCCTCACTCTATGAAATTCGTTTGTTATACAAAACTTGTTTCGTCGACATTCGTTTATATCGTAGAGTGGGGGATAGAATGAGCGAAATGCTCGTTTGGTCTAAATGAACCTTCAGTTACAGACGATTTGCTCCGAAACTACTAGCCGATTGAGTTGAAATTTGGTACCCATATGTAATTATTTATAATATTATGTAATGTCAAAATATCGTCGTTTGTCAACCAAAAAATACCTTGTTAAGAAGCAGTGTTTGCAGTCTTTGCACTGCTGTGTAACTGTGTTTCGGTTTTGGGGTAAGATAGCCGGTGTAATTACTGATTACCGGCATAGATAGAGGCAATCCATCTAAGTCCTCGGGGTGGGCAGCGCATAGGCGATTTTTTTACCACTATGTCCATGGTCCTCAGTTCAGGTGGTCAGTCAGCTTTGTGTCAGGTGGGCTGAGAGCTCAGTTGTCTACCTTCGTCACATAAAAAAAAGTTTGAATATACCTTCACGGGCTAGATTAATTAGTTATAGAAAAAAGTACTTAATGTAAATATTGCCCTTATTGCTTTGTTAAAGCGTATTTAATGAGATTTTGAATGTTCGAGTATGTTATTGTTTGAAGTTACTTTCGCTGAATTTTCAATCGTGTTGTTTCGAGCCTATGCTAATTAGGTAAGTACCTCATGAGGATAATTTTATTCGTTATTTTGTAAATATTATATCTACTTAAATTATTTGGACACGTGCGAAATTAACGTATGTATATGTAATGATTTTTTCATCAATCCTGTTCGGTAAGTGCGCCAATGCGCAGCGGCCCGTAGACGCGTCATTACGCCCTAAGGCAATCAAGGATTTTCATACAGCACAGGCGGGCGCCGGGATTTCTGTTATCAGTCATCCCTGATTTTGAGAAATGATTTAGACCT
>JALPQI010019927.1:0-17756 GCA_025490895.1 Thaumatotibia leucotreta | reverse complement strand
TACTCTGTTTAGTTTAATTGTGGCCCAGACTTGTTGTTCAGAAAATAGTACCCGATCTATAAAACAAGAAAATTAAGTAGGTAGTAGGTACTTAACCTGCGACGAAGTTGTGTTGTAGCACCTATATTTTTTTCTACTCTACGGTCTCACTGCTAACGTGTAGGAAAAAGATACCTATCCATCATTAAAAAACATACACAACCTAAGTACACTAACACCCAAAAAGTGTATGTCTATAAGTACATTCGAAGACAGAATTACCTAGCAGCCCCCCTGCATAGAAAGTTTGAATACAGAGGGTCAGGTAACTATGCCCTCGAGTAAGTGTACCTTTTTAGATAAGTAAGTACTTACCTATAAACAAGACAAATAGATACCTTTGCACAAAATACGTAAACAATTTATATCTGGGTCGTTCTCCCTTATTACGGATAGTACCTACTTAGGTAACTTGCCCTCTCATAAGCTCGTAACGCTGTTTGTCCGGTTTGGAAATTTATACATATATTATTATGTATTTTATACATATAACTGCATAGCTAAGACGTCGAGCCAGAAATTTTAAAATGATAGATATAGGACCAATCAATTACGATATTTTTCGAAAATTGTTAGCAACATAATAGAGATAAAACATTTATTGTTTTAGCTATGTAGGTAGCTACTTCGAAAGCATTATTTTTACCAAAGCTTTCAAATACATATCTACTTCAAAAGCATTTTTTGATTTACGAAATTTCAAAAACATTTTGGTTTACGGTGAAAAAGAAGAATGTCCCATCTAAATTACCTATTAAAATAAAATGCCTAATGCTAAGTAGGTACCTACTAACTTTTGCAATCTCCCAAGGACAGCAAAATTTTATATTGCGGGAAATGGACAGCCACAATAGTTTTATCGAAATTTATCTCCCACGTGAAAGCAACTAAAAAGAATAGTGTAATGATTCTGTATACCATGTTTAACACGTAGATAAACAGACGGCACAGAGAGAACTGAACAATGTGAGCAAGAGTGAGGACAGTGAGGACCTACAGAAACGATTCACGAAGCTTAACAAACTGCATCTTAATAAGAAACCATTGTGCTTACCATGAGCCACGCCATTAACATGTATTTATTTTCTATCCATCCCGTTCGTAATTGTGTAGGTATTGGAGCGAGCGGCAGCTCATGGTAGATATGTTATACGGCTACAGTAAATGGAGATAGCATATCCATTAATTGGTCGAATTTCTCCGGTAGGATATGTTTATTTATTTATTTTAAGTATTAACGCTGGTAGCATTTAAATTGTAACGTCGAAAGTGAAATGTCACGAGGTCATGTCATGACTCCTCCATATTTTTATTAAACATTGAGAATAGTCGAGAGGGGACCAACATATTGGCCTTGTTCATTACGTAGAAATAAGATTATTTCCTACCCTTCGAGATAAAATGCAGTGTTGGTACCTATTTATCTATTAGGTACCTATTTATAAGTAGTACCTATATGTATGTATGTATGTATGTAAATTCTTTATTGCACACAAATAAAACAGGTAAAAAAAATACACAACAATTCAAAAAGGTACAAGGGCGAACTTATCCCTGTAAGGGATCTCTTCCAGTTAACAAGTTCCAGTTCCAGTTATGAAGCCGAACTTCGTAGATCATCAGTCTTATATATTATTCGTAAACGATTAGGTAGACATTCCAGGTCTTTTCTCACGATAGTCACGCATCCCTAATTCTAATTCTCGTGCATCCCTAGTGTGTGGTGTGATTCAGTAGTTCGTCCGGTCTGGCCATTCGGCCAATTGACATAAATAAATAAATATCTTGGGACATCTTACACAAATCGACCTAGTCCCACGGTAAGCTCAATTAAGACTTGTGATGTGGGTACCAGGCGATGACATATATAATAAATAGATACAATATAGATACTTAAATACATAGACAGCCATGACCAAGGAACAAATATTTGTGATAAATAAATACACAAATAATGCCCTCGCTGGGATTCAAACCCGAAACCTCCTACTTCGTAGGCAGGGTCACTAGTCACTACCAACTAGGCTATGGAGGCTGACAATATAAATTAATTAATAGACTTCGATAACATTCTTCGATTCATGATATCCGTGGTTATATCCTCCTGCGCTTGGGGCTGGAGGTCAAGATATACTAGGAGCACACCGGCCACACTAAGGCAAACGTTCTATGAATTATATACCTAGTATTCTCACTATTCTCAGTAAAGTTTTCAACAAGGCGTTTCTACGGTCTATTGTATTTGCATTACCTGGAACAAGATCAAACACAAATAGCCAGGACTAGAAAAGTGTGCTGTTTGTTTATAGTGTTTTGTTTTAGCAACTGAGTCAAACACAAACGTCGATATGCAACTATGTAAAATGCACCCTAAATGCTGGAATATTCCATTTTTCTACCATATTTTTTAGGATTCCAATGTCAGAGGCCCTACCGCGAACCACGAACGAAGTGTTGCCTCTCTGTCACACTTACGTACGAATTCACAAGTGCGAGAGAGAGGCAACACTTCGTTCGTGGTTCGCGGTAGGGCCTCAGGAACAAATAAAAATATTCCGGCTTTATCCACAGAGGTGATCTGTGGTACTATCCTGTCCTGTGGCCATAACACGCGAGATATATAGAACGAGCGGATAGAAGATCAAGACCAAGAGACTTGAGAAAAACAGGCCGACTACCGCGAATATCGAAATTCGTAAATGAGGATTTATCTCTGTCACTCCAACACGGGCTTCATTAGAGTGATAATGATAGGTTGATCCTCATTAGCGGATTTCGAAATCGCGGTTGGGCCACAGATCGTGCAGCTGATTACCCATTGTTTCGTGGATGTTTTCAGTTTTTAAGAGTTAATTAAGTTTTATTACTTTCCTGTGATTTGGCCTTTGAAATCCATTACGTTTCCAATTTCATTTAAGCTATCGTGATGAACTAGGTCGTGGATTAAGAGGGAACAGGGTACTAGAGGCGGTCACCCTGAGCAGATTTCACTATGGAGACAACCAAGAAATCGCGAACAAAAATCTGCTAATTATGAGTTACTAGATACTTGAAGCGCGAGAGTTCAACAAGCTTTGTATATCTGCTTTCTTGACTTCTCAAAAGCGTTCGACGCGGTAAAGTGGCCAGTCTTATGGAAATCTTTACTGGATATGGGCACACCGAGACACCTTGTCCACATTCTTCGGCGTCTGTACGAGAGCGGATCAGCATCAGTCAGACCGGATGAAACGCTGTCGAGAGACTTTCACCCTGATGCAGGAGTACGCCAAGGTTGCATAATTTCACCTCTACTATTTAACATCTATACAGTGATGATAATGAGAATTGCCTTGGAAGATTGGAAGGACGGGGTCGTGATTGGCGGTACAAGAATCTCCAACTTATGTTATGCGGATGACACGACCTTATTCGCAACTAGTGCTCGCCATATGGAAGATTTGCTGCATAAAATGGAAGCTACAAGGCGTGAATTTGGATTAAAAATAAATCGCTCGAAAACCAAAATGATGATTGTTGACAGAGCTAGCTAGAAACGTGGGCTAAGTGGATCTTCACCCAGTGCCAACAACCTGCAAAAGGTCACACACATAGGGAATTGCGAGGTTGTCCAATCATATATTTACCTTGGAGCGTTAGTCAACAACGGCGGAACAAAGGCGGATGCGTGGACGAAATTAAACGGCGCATGGCGATCACTAGGTCTGCTATGGACAAAATGAAAAAGATTTGGGGTAATAGGAACATCACCAAGGCCACGAAAACCAGATTCGTTTATTGCCTAATACTTCCCATTTTCCTCTATGCTTCGGAGATATGGACTCTTCGTAAATTCGAGAAGAAAGTTGACGCACTGGAAATGTGTTGCTGGAGACGAATGTTAGGAGTATCGTGGACAGAGTTCCGTACAAATGACTCCATATTAAAAGAACTCTGCATTAAACAGCGACTGTCAGCCACCGTAGAGTCACGGATTTTGACTTCTTCGGCCATGTATCTCGTCGTGGTAATGACTCCATAGAGCGTCTCGTAGTGCAGGGGAAAGTTGACGGTGACCTGATACCATCAACTTTCCCCTGCACTACGAGACGCTCTATGGAGCCTTAAGGCCTTAAGGCCGCAACTAAGTGCTCAGTTAACGAGTGTACCCGGAAAGCTGCAGTCCGCAACGAATCGCGCCGAATTACCAAAATCGTCGTTCATCGTGATCCACAATGATGACCACGACCACTCTGCCGAAGAGTGTACCGACTGAGAAGAGAAGAGATAGATACTTGACTGCCTATCAATTGAGGTTCAAATAAATCATAAATATTATAATAACGGCGAAGTACCACCTTAAGTGTAGAAAACTAACGTTAAATTACGACTTGGATTTTTTGATACTGGATTACAACCCTGCCCTGGATTGGGCTGGAGGCAACGACATGCTATGTAGATATGAAGAGGTTCTACGTACCTATTAATTACACAGAATTGGAACATATATCTTATTTGGATTATTTACCTGGAAGACTGTACTTGGGACTAGAATTGTGTGCGTTGCTTATTCTTAGTGTTTTCTTGTTGTTAAGATTAATCGACTTCAAAAAAGGAGGAGATACTCAATTCACCTATTTTTGTGTATGTACAGTCAACCAATTGGAACCCTAGGCCACTCAGGAACCATGTCAAAGTAACGTTATCAATCAGATTGTAAGACATTTCAAACGGCTTTTCATTTTGACATGGTTCTAGAGTGGCCTAGGGTTCCAATTGGTCGAGTGTACGTTACTCTAAATCTCCGAGGATCGTGGATCGATTAAAAACAAATGCTTTTTAATCGAATAGGTATAACTACGTATCTATGTGGTCCCGTTGGCACCAAGTTGGAATCGGATGAAGGGATCTTGCAGAAATCGGTTGAAGTCTTATTTTTTAAAATTTGGGATTATTTATTATCAATGTACAACTATGTACCTACTTCTAATGTAGTAGTGATAGTTATTTAGTATGGTTAGCTGAAGCAAAATTATTTAGATACTATACTTGAGATACGAGTAGGGTCCGTAATATTTAGTCGTTAAATTAAACACTGAAAATAAAGACGAGAATTAAGCGTTTATTAAAACATGTACTTGAAGACAGTTATTATTTCCATGATCAACCAAAGATACTCCTGACGTAATGCGCTCCCGCCGCAATGCCCGCCCATGTTTCCGTTACAATCTGCTCAATGTACTGCGGGGGTACTTCAAACAAGTATTCGTAGCCAGGCAGCTCAAGGGTGTAGGTCAGAGGGACGCCCACGGCGCGGGTCCAGTCGCGAGACGTGCCAGTCGTGTAGTACAGGACTTGGGCGGCGTTGCCCACTATATAGCGGTCAGCTTTGTCCAACGCCAACTCGTCTATGGCCGTTGCCATGGTTACACCGGCGAGATGGAGCGATAACCCGTTGGAGGGAAGAGTACCTGAAAGTTAAGTTATAAAACAGTTGGGATTAATTTTATTGAATTTTACAGGACTTTTTTACTGATCTATTATTGGTCCGGTCAAATGTAGCCACTGTAAATGTAAATCCGTGGAATAAGGTTATGTGAGTGAATTAAAAGTTTTCTTTTCACAGGCCTAATTTTTAGGATTCCGTAGTAAACTAGGAATCCTTATAGTTTCGCTATGTCCTGTGAAGCTTAGCTCAGTGGCCGTTAGTGCTAGAAATTTTCAATTTGGTATATATATTATATGGATATATTATATGGAAGCGGTGGTGGCCCAGTGGTTTAGACGTTCGACTTTCAATTCGGAGGTCGTGGGTTCAAATCCTGGCTCGTACCAATAAGTCTTTCCGAGACTTATGAGCCATTCCATATGAAATCATCAAATGAGGTGCGCTGCATGCTTTCCGATTTGTATGGAAAAAATCATGGATGATAATATAGGTATGCTTTACATAAAACCGTAGTTGTTTAATTTTTAAACAGCCTAACAGCCAGGTAACATAGGTCTGAAGTTTAAAAATAAGCGATTTTTGAGGTCGATGAAAATTGCTTTAACTTTTTTTTAATGTGTGAAACTGAATTTTATTATATGTTTATTTACTATTTAATATGTGTACTTGTACATGTATGTATTACAGTACATGTATGTATATTTTTATTACTTATTGTATGACAAACTTCTAAAACGTCATGTTATTTTGCTAATGTTCAGTGATGTTCAGTAGCTTTTATTGGATTGCTCGCTTGGTCTAGACAGGTTTTTTTTTTATTAACAAGCTCAAATAGTCTTTAAATGAAAACTTTAACAATATTTTTGAATTTAGTTCTTCTAACTTAAAAAAACAGTAAATTACAAAACCATTTTTGTAGAATTTGCTTTTTATGACGTTAAGAAAAACCATGTTTGGCAAAGTTTAAAGATCTGAAAAGTACACAGAAGAGAAAAACTTACTTTGCTCTTTGTAAATCATCTTTATTTATATTGTGTTATTGATTTTTGAAAGAGATATGATTTTTTGAAATCTACAAGTTAGCAAGAAGTTTCAAAGTAGTTGTTTAAGTTAATGTTTTTTTTTTTATCACAGACAACATTTATAAACGTAATAAACAACAAAATGATGATTGTTGATTCCCTCGTTTACTATGTACAGTAAACCAAAAAAGTGGTATACCACTTTCTTGACGGTAAGCATGAAAATGCTAGTGGCACATCTTATAATACGTCTGAAATAGGGTACTTATAGGTATTATTACACATGCCTACTGTCTTTAGATAAGAGTAATGATGTTGATTCAATAATGCGATAACAATAAAAAATACCAGGTCGTATCATAATTTTGTGCCAGTTTCAAACGGCACCTTACGAGCCGGAAGATATTCCTACTCCAAAAATGTTAATGTCGTAAAGGTAGTCAGGTAATAATACTTTACACACACACGCACATATATACATTACATATTTGTGACAAGCTTTTTTGCTGACTTTTGCATGATATGAACATGAATTCGTAAATCGTGCATTAACACAAGGGTCATACACACTGACATACTTAATTACGTACATCGCAGTATCACAAATAAAATATAGTTATGAATAATTTAATGTGTTTTATTTAAAAAAGTGAAGTCATATAGAGCGCCGGAAAATGGTCGTAAAAAGTTCCGAAAAATGGACATTAAAAAAAATCATAATTCTCACTGAAATCGAAAACACAAACCTAATGAAACGGATTCCTATAGAATAGAGTTGGTACTATCTTTTGTATAGCTTTTTGGATTTTTTTATATTGCCAAACATGATGAAATTTGAAGTCAAAGTTGAGCAATTTCGTAAAATGGCCAACTTTACCATTCTTTTTTTCAGCTAAATGAAAAGTTTGTGATCAAACCCTCAGTTATTTTATGAGAACAATACTTGTACTATACAGTAAAAAAAAAATAATTCCCTAAGCCCAGTAGACATGCTGCAAAATCCAATAGAAAATGGGCGGAATTTGAAAATATTTACAAAACTTTCAACATTTATGATGGAATAAGTAAAATAGCTTGATGCATATTGATAATAACATTTTAAAGTACGTTTACCAGAGAATCAGAAAAAATATATAAAAAATGTATATTAGTTACCAAAACAAATTAACATCGCTTCTCGTGGAACCTCAAAAACAGGTAAATTGAAACTTAAAGCGGGCCCCATCTGGATGAGCAGCAAGTAAAAAAAAAAGTATTGACGGTTTACGTACAACTTACTTCAGACTATCATCCTTGATTTTTTTCAAACTGTTTAAAAATCAGTCAGCGCGGAATCAAATCAGAATCTGATGATTTCATATGGAATGGCCCTTATGTACGGAATATCAGATCGTCAGTTGACAAGCAAAACTCACTAAGTAACAAATACCTACTTGAAATAAAGCTCTTATCTCAGCCGACGAGATGATATTTACCATTATAGTACGGTCAAATCGTATATTAAACTCGCAAAACATGTAGTAAAGCTGCATTTTTGGTATGTTATTTAGACACCATAGGGCAGTATAAAACCACATTTTGCAAGCAAAAAAAAGTTGTGCTAGCTGCGTAATACGTGAAAAACTGTGAAATTTACTGTCTTTTTTTTAGTTTCTGATTTTTATAAAAAAAGCCTTACGTTTTTTGACAATATGTATCAGGTAACGTTTAAAGATGAATGAATTTGTAACAAGATGAGATAACATGCATTACCGTAGGTCTTATAGTTTCAGAGATTCGAGACTTCAAATAGTACCCTGTTTTGTAAACTAGATAAAATGTTGAGTTTTGCTAACGTTTTTGGTTTAATATCGCCTTACCTAATTATGCTACGAAAAACATGAAATAATTATCTTATAGCGCAATTAATATTCTTTCATTTAAGGGTAAAATCAGGTCAGTAAACTTTGTAATTGAAAATAAAAACGCGTAATTCAAAAGGCAGTAGGCCCGCTATCTAAGTTTTTCATACAAATCGCAAGTCGTGTTGCAAAGCTGCAATTTTAGTATATTATAAAGGCGCTATAAGGACGTACAAAAATGCGTATTACAAGAAAAACAAAAAAGGAACTTCGGCATAGGACGAAAAAAACAGAAAAAATATTGGACTTCTTTTACTTTTTGACGTTTAATTAAAAAACTATTTTTCCCTCACTAGCTCGTAAAGCGCTCGTTTATCGTTTAATACGAGCGGGTAAAAACGCTTTTTACACTCTTGTGAATAAAGTAATTTGACATTGCTCTAATTCCTATAGCCCCCTACTGCCTAGTATAAGTGGATCTGTATGACCGTAGTAAACATGCGCAATCGGAGCTCACATGTTAAATTGGTCGTTCTCATGGGTGACTTTGTAAGCCATTGGCTATATTTAATTTCCAGAAGTAACTCTATTCTACGATACGTTTCGACATTGAGTTTTAAATGGTTTCTTCAAGTTAATTTACATTTGGATGAGATTTGTAATCATATTTCCTCGCGATAGTGCATGAGGGGAAAAAAGTTGTATTACACTTGGCGGCAAAGTTTGTTCAACTCTCGTGCCTTGAGACCTTCGCAATGCTCAAGATTCCAGTTTTTGAACCACTCGCTACGCTCGTGGCTCAATTTTGGAATCTTTCGCTAGCTCAGGTCTCAATATTGGCACGACAGTTAAACAACAACTTTGCCCCCTTGTATAATAAATAACTATATCTTTTTGATACTAATTGCTACAAAACTTAGAAAAAATATTAAATTCGAAAGGATTTGAGCTACCTTGCATTACCCTAAATTATATAGATTTAGAGATACGACATTTCAAAATGTGCCCTTCATTAAGTTAAGAAAATAAGTGCATGTTTTGAAGCCTCGCATACCCCCAACTATAAGACTTACAGTAATTGTTATCGGCTCAATTTGTTTCAAATTTAATATAGTTATTATCTACAATTACTTTTTTTCCCTTAGCGCGAACGTTTTGCCAATATTTAGTGAATAGCTTTAACGTAACCTAAAATTTGTTTATGTTTTGATGAAAGGGCACTTTGTGAAATGTCGTATCTCAAAATATATGAAATTTTACCTTCCAATAAAATTAATATTATGTTTTCTAAGACTTCGGAGATCTTCAGGATGTGAGAGCGTAGCGTCTCCCAATGACCGATAGATGCCGCTAGCGTCTATGAAGCCGCTCCACAGCCCGTAGCGCGCCGCTGTGACGTAGTTTCCGCTCAAACAGCTTCCTGTAACCAACCAGCTCGCACCCGGCGACTCGCCGCCATTTCATTGTTGAGGAGAATGTAAAGGTTGATAAAATATTGCCACCAGGAAGGCATTATCCAGATCTCCGAAGTCTTAGAAAACATAATATTAATTTTATTGGAAGGTAAAATTTCATATTATGTGTTTCGTTCGACTTCGGAGATCTTCAGGATGTGAGACCTGTCTATTATCTCCTGGTGGCGAGTCAGCGGGTGCAGAAATGTTAGGGCTCTACTGCCCTAAACCAACCAATGAATTTTGACGTGTAGTCAATAAAATTAAGAATACATGATGCATCGCTTTGCATTCAGAGGTTAAGAATAGGCTCAAACGAGGCTTTTCGGTTGGGTTGACATGCTATTTGCATACATCTACAGAGTAGATATCCGCAGATTATATATAGGACTTACTCATCCGCAGTTTTTACACATAAGTTTCACATAACATTTTCGGTAATTTATACGAATTGACACGTCCAGAATACCGGGTTCATATTTTGATGTTATCTAATTTAGAACGGAATTTCAGAAAGGAAATAATTAAGTGAGAATTATTAGAATAATTGTCTACGTATAATACAGTACAGTGTAAGGTCATGGACTCTAAACTCGGTATTAACATTCCATATGTGGGTTTCTCTCTGATATGTCGTACAGCTGTTCAGATTAAAACTAGTATTCTTTAAGCGTTTAATCAAACAGGCACCTTGAAGGCGAAGGTTTCGCCAAATAAATACTTTACAAATAATATTAATCAGAGATTATCGTTCGCTACGCTAAATGCGATAAAATATGAGAGGATATTTTCGTTACTTGATTTGATGAGACAACTGGCAGACGATGTTATTTTTAGCGTACCACGATGACTATTTTCCATATGGGCGTACCTGTTTTTACTTTGGAGAAACGCCAACGGAACACCAGAAGACTTTTCTTTTGATCTGGTCAGTCAGCGTCGGTGTAGCAGCGTTCCGCTTACCTCAACGCATCGTGCGTTCAGTTAGGGCCAGTAGACTGAGACATACTGTGGCACGTGAACGTTTGAGGTGAGCGAACAGGTCGATGGACGGGGTACCCTAGCGGGTGAAGATCTGCTCAGTGGCCTCCGGGCGCTGGTGCCGCTCGGGGGCGCAGAGTCCCCTAGCTCGTCCGTCGACTTCCTGAAAGTACCGACCTGTAGGTATATGAACCGAACTGGTTCCGTAAGTTCTGAACCTGTAGTGCGTAGGCAATTCCCTGATGCCAATACTTTCTGCGTTGGTCGTTGTAACTAATAATCATACTAACTATCGATCTCCTCAGGTTCTCCTTAAGTTTTAAAGTGTAGTTTTTTTTTGGAGTCGCAGTGCAAGTTCCCTGTTGGAGACCATGCACCGGCTTCCTGTTGAGGACCGACTGAGAATGCGGTGCGTTGATCAATACACTCAGTATAGTGTTTCCTTCTTACCTCGATATGAACGTATTTTATTACGTTCTTAATTCACCATGGGAGATTCCCTCAAGAGTCCGGTTGGCAGATGAGATGGGAGCTGGCATGGGACTCTGTAATCGCCCGAAGCAGTGTTAGGGCCTGCGATAGTGCAACCAGCCTCCATGGACGCCCAAGTTCGTAAGGTTGAGTCCGTCTAGGAGCGCACGACGTTGGACGCGAGACAGGCTGTCTCGCAACCAATCATTTACCTTATTTTCCCTGCAGGACGCAAATGTTGTGGCTATGGTTTGAGTAAGGATTGTAACGTATTTCAGGTAGTATATTTGCTAACCTAGGTTGATGGGGGTTGATCTGGTAATCTGTACTACTTTTTCGACTGGATTGCTATCAGGAAATAGTCTTGATAGGTGATCAAACGTTGGTCAGAAATGTATCATGTGGACGCAGTCACGGACGCATCCAATTGTTTACTTACAAATAATATTAAGTATACTAAAACTGCCCAGGACCGGAGTCAGAGGTGAACAGTCGTGTTGGGGACCAGGACTTTCTTTGGGTCGTAGCGCTAGAGGAGTAAGTAAGTTCAGCTATTAATATGGGAGACCTTTAATCGGCTCTGGGAAAGAATAATCTGTGTAGGAATAGCACCGGGCATAGCAATACGCTTAGATAAAAACGAAGAATTTATTTTCTGTGACGAGTATACCGGTGTTTCGAGCTATCTCTCCATGGCCTCTTTCCTCGTGCAGCTGTATCTCGAGCTCGCTTACGACCGGGGGTTTTTGTCCCAAATTTGTTTATTGCCCTCGGAGAAATGGTTCGTTTTATGAGGAGGACCCCGTATAGTTGGAGAACGAGTGCGAGTAGAGAGATTATAAGAGATCTGTTTCCAAACCTTGTCAATACCACCAGTTTTCAGAAAGCAGGCCCGCGGATTTGAGTGTCTGAGGAATCCGGGGCTGGTCAAACATTTGTAGAATAATTTGAGATATTACGTTACAGATTTCATTCATTGTCGAACAGGTCTTCGGTTTGGTGCAGTGTGCACTAAGTGTTCCTGCTTCTGCTGTATTGGATCGTGGGAGACTGCAGATAGTTTTTGAATATAGATACAACGTACAGATTTCCTATAGAACAATAGGACGCAGTTCCTTGTGACTCGGTCAGCCACTACAACGGATCCTCGATCGAGAACGAGGGGTTTGCAATCCCCCAGCTGCAGTAGGCACGTGTATGTCTATCAGGAACACCCGAAGCAGGAGCACCAGACTGTGGTTTGCAATGCTTCCGCTCGGCAGGCGGCGCCAGGGTGGTTGCCGGCATCAGCTTGGTTACTTACGTGATATGGGGGGGCCAAACTGACAAGAGTCGTTGGCGCTTTCGCGTTGGGCAGAGCTTCCGCCGTATGGCGAATATCGCGGGCGGTGGCGTCATCCGGCCAGTTGGCAGCCGGCAGCGAGGCGTTATCGTGGCGTCATTGTATCGGCTTGGCGGGCCACTGTAGTTGCACAATGAACTTCATCGGACCAATTGTATTCTGACTTGTAGCGCCATTGCGGTGGTCGCGTGAATGTAGCGGTTTCGTGATCGGCAGCAACATGGAGGTGGGTTATACCGCCATGCCTGGACAGCATCAGCATCGAACGGCAGTATTATTACTTGTAATGTCATCATGGTGACTATAATTTCGTGGCCAGCGGTGTCCCGTGGCACCCGGTGAGGTCAATACCGATGGTGCCGTCGCGACGACTAGTGAAGTCGGGACCGGTGTCGTGGTTGCGGCAGCCAATGAGGCGAGGACCGGTGGCACCGTTGTAGCGCCCAGTGAGGTCGGGATCGGTAGTATCGTAGTGGCACTCCGTCAAAAAACGGGATCGGTGGTGCCGGCATGGCACTCAATGACGTTAGTACCTGTGGCACCCACGTGGCGAGCAGTGAGTTCAGGACGGGTGGTGCCCACGTGGCAGCTAGTGACGTCGGGGCCGGCGGCACCGACATGGCGTCAGTGAGGTCAGGGCCGGTGGTGTTCACGTGGCGTTCAGTCGCGTCGGGACCGGTGGCGGCCAGCGTCGGGACCGATGGCGTCCCCGTGACAGCTAGCGACGTCAGGCCCGGTGGCACCAACATGGCAGCCAGTGGAGTCCCCGCCCCGGTGGCACCGTCGTGGCGGCCAGTGAGGTCGGGATCGAAGGCGCCCCCGTGGCGGCCAGTGAGGTCAGGATCGGTGGCGCCCAGGTGGCGGCCAGTGAGATCAGGACCGGTGGCGCCCATGTGGTGGCCAGTGAGGTCGGGATCGGTGGCGCCTAGGTGGCGGCCAGTGAGATCAGGACCGGTGGCGCCCATGTGGCGGCCAGTGAGGGCAGGATCGGTGGCGCCCAGGTGGCGGCCAGTGAGATCAGGACCGGTGGCGCCCATGTGGCGGCCAGTGAGGTCGGGATCGGAGGCGCTCCCGTGGCGGCCAGTGAGGTCAGGATCGGTGGCGCCCAGGTGGCGGCCAGTGAGATCAGGACCGGTGGCGCCCAGGTGGCGGCCAGTGAGGTCAGGACCGGTGGCGCCCACGAGGCGGCCAGTGAGGTCAGGATCGGTGGCGAACATGTAGCGGCCAGTGGCACCCATATGGCGGCCAATGAAGTCGGGACCGTTGGTGCCCATGTGGCAGCCAGTGAGGTCAGGATCGGTGGCACCCACATGGCGCGGTGGTGCCCATGTGGCAGCCAGTGGCGATCACGTGGCGGCCAGCGCTCACGTGGCAGCTAGTGAGGTCAGGACCGGTGGCGTCCACATGGCGCCACGTCAGTCTCATCACAACATTCGTCGCCATCCGCAGACTAGACTCCTTGGGTTAATAGAATATCATTAAGCTAACTCACCAATCGATCCGAGAGCGAAAAACGTAAAGAGTACCCAGGTCCAGCTGCAGCTCCCGGCGGCGGCGGCGGAGCGCGGGGTGGGCCCCGGCGCGCCCGGCCGCGGCGGCGACACGGCGGCGCCGGCGACGTGGCGGCGCGCGGGCCGCCCCCGGCTGGCGCCGCGCTGCCCGCGGCGACACGATGATCGCGATGCACGTTTCCTCTCGTCGGGTGCGGAGCGGCTTACGTTACCGTATGAGAAGTAACGCGATTAAAAACACGCGTTAATCGGACGATTTCCTACTTTAAAAATCTCGGAAACGCCTACGACTGAACGACGGTAACGTTTAAAACACGATCGTGGTCGAGAACGTATTTCGCCAGAAAAAGTGGGTAGATCGAAGTCGCTCTTGAAAATTGCGCGACGGACGTTATCGGTTCGAAAATACTTCGGGAACTCGATTATTCGAAATGAAATTTTAAAATTCGAATCTTAAATTTTCGTCGTAAATATTTAACGATAGACCACTTTCTTGGCGATTAGCGAAACACTTCAAATGACTTCCTTAAAATAACTTTCCTGTTCGAGCAGAAGTTCCGAAATATAATTACTGGGAATTAAGTCGATCGAGAAGTTAAAGACCACGTGTCGAATTTAAATAAAAATATGCGGACCTTCGGCCAAGACGGTCAACGAAACAATGAAATGGCGGCGAGTCGCCGGGTGCGAGCTGGTTGGTTACAGGAAGCTGTTTGAGCGGAAACTACGTCACAGCGGCGCGCTACGGGCTGTGGAGCGGCTTCATAGACGCTAGCGGCATCTATCGGTCATTGGGAGACGCTACGCTCTCACATCCTGAAGATCTCCGAAGTCGAACGAAACACATAATATATAACTTACGGTGAAGCAACGTAGCTCAAATCCTTTCAAATTTAATGTTCTTTCTTAGTTTTATAGCAATTAGTATCAAAAAGATAATAGATTTTTAGTTAAACGTCAAAAACTAAAAAAAGTGCGAATTTTTTTCCGTTTCTTACGTCCTATGCCCAAATTATTTTTTTGATTTTCTTTTAATATGCATTTTCGTATATATCTATAAGGCCTTTATAATATACCAACATTGCAGCTTTGCAACTCGACTTGCGATTTGTATGAAAAACTTAGATAGCGGGCCTCCTGCCTTTGGAATTTCGGGTTTATACTTTCAACTACAAAGTTCACTGACCTAATTTTACCCTTAAATTAAAGAATATTAAGTGCGCTATAAGGTCACTATTGCATGGTTTTCGTAGCATAATTAGGTGAGGCGATATTAAGTCGAAAACGTTAACAAAACACAAAATTTTATCAAGTTTACAAAAAGGGGTACTTTCAAATTCTCGAATCTCTGAAACTATAAGACCTACGGTAATACATGTTAGCTCAACTTGTTGGAAATTTATTAGTCTTTAAACGTTTATTTACATATGATATCAAAAACGTAAGGTTTTTTAAATAAAAATCAGAAACTAAAAAATGGCCGTAAATTTCGCAGTTTTTCACGTACTACCCAGCTAGCACAACTTTTTTTTGCTTGCAAAATATGGTTTTATACTGTCTTATGGTGTCTAAACAACATACCAAAAATGCAGCGATACTACTTGATTTGCGAGTTTAGGGTAAAATTATGTACGATTTGACCGTACTAATTAGCTTTCGGTAAAGGAAAACATCGTAAGGAAACCTGCATACATCCGCGAAGGAATTCAAAGGTGTAAGTATGTGAAGTTTCCAAATCCCAATCCGCTTAGGGTACTAAAGCCCAGCAGTGGGACATTATATTATATAGGCTAAAAAATGTTTTTTTTTGGGTACCTCCCCTAAAAGCAAAATGGTTTTTTTTACTTTCCTGAAATTCTATAGTGTGGAGTGTCGTTGAATAGGTAGGTTTTTTAAAAATAATAAGGGTCTCAAAAGAAAGTTTTTCTCTAAAGTCAATATTTTCGGAGATAACCGCAAACTTTTTATCAAATAATTATGTAAAATATCATGAATTCATGAACATGTATGAATTAATGATTAATTTCAAGCAAAATATCGGTTAATAAACTAAATCATATTTAAAATTAAAAACAGGTTTGGGCCTAGATTATCAGTTGCCACTGACCTCATCAATAATTCAACCGGTGAATAAAATAAAAAATAGACTCGGCGAGTGTCCATCCTCGCATAATTTGCGATACCTATCCATGATTTGCAGTTAATTTCAATAATAAAAAAATATTGATTAGGAGAGTGTCGAGTATGAATGATTTGCAAGAATTCGTAAATTTACATAAACATAAAGGCAGAATCATAGGATCTCAAGCATAATAATTTGTCATTACAACTACGTTTTTCTCTGGCGTTGTTTATTGCGAGACTGGAAATTATGAACACTTCCGCATTGGTCGGTATGAAAATCAATTAATTTTTTGCGCGATATTTGTCCCATGGGAAACCTTGTTCAGAATGACCATATTAACACGTTTTTCACAGTTCGGATGACGACCACGGAATCACCCTGTATATCAAATTGTTTTATAGAAAAAAATATGTTTACAAAACTTATTTTCTTACCATTATTTCCCCATGCGTATAGGAACATATTGCCGTAGCTATGCAGAGAAATGTACATGGCTGCGCGGTTCAAATTCTGGTTGACCACATCTCTGATCACACGAATCTCAGGTTCAGAGAACGCCGAAGGGCCTTCGTAGATGATACTGCAGGGGTTGGCACTGGCTGCAGAAGTACCCCAGTGGTGGTCGAAGTTGCGGTTGCCGTCGACTCCTGGGCAATCATCGCTGCCGGCGTGGGATCTAGAGCGGGTCTTACGCCATAGACGGTCCTATACGAATAAATTAAATTATAGTAAGCTTTATTCAGTCTGCAAGCAAACATATTCCTCGTCTGATGGTAGGCGGCTACGGTAGCTTATGTATGGCTGCGATTCTTGAGGTGGTAAGTTCATTCGCAATGCGATGTGGGACTAGGGTAGAGATCGGAAATATTATTGCAGGGGCCCATTTCTCGAAAGCTTGTGACTTGTGATACAAGCGGAAGTCCTTATATAATTAATAGTGTTAAGAAGAGACATCCACTTGTATTACAAGTTACAAACTTTTGAGAAACGTTCCCCTGCTGAGAGCTAACCGCAGTAAAGTTTGGTTGTTCGTTGTTCATCATAATAATATCCCCTATAACCACTAAAATGTACATTGTACACTGCATTGTCTTTGCACTTAAGAGCAAAAGGTTCAGGATTGGTGTATTTTATGCGTGATTTCAAATATACATATTTACGAAATTAATAATTTAACTAGCTAAACAATAAAAGTCAGTTTAAGAAAATCATTACTTTAACATTGTTATACTGATTCGTGTTTCAAATGTGTATTCTATTGCTATGTTATTCATGAGTGAATAATAATGATGTAAAACACAGCAAATTTCTCCAAAGGGCCTCTACGTGTTGGATCTGTATCCCAAGCCTATCAAAAGACCGGGATTTATAGGCCCGTGATGAAAGAGAGATAATAATGATTTAATCTATTTTAATATCGGATTACTTTTGAATGAATTCTGACCTTTGTATTCAATATAAAAATCAAAACGGCTATGCCGTTAGAATCTGGTTTGTTAGACACGAAATTTTAGACTATTTTTTAAGTAGATACCTACCAAT
>JALPQI010019926.1:0-22304 GCA_025490895.1 Thaumatotibia leucotreta | reverse complement strand
GTCAACTGAAGGATGACAGTCGTCCTGTTGAACACGTCAAGCAAGCGCAGGCCCAAGCACCAGCGAAGCAGTTAACGCAACAAGTTTGGCATCGACGTCTGGCGCATCTGAACACCCGAAGCATGGAGTTATTGCGAAAAGGTATGGCTACTGGGATTTCTTATGATAACAATAACTTTCAGTCTTGTGTTTCCTGTGTTGTAGGTAAACAGACTAGGTTACCATTTCCAAAGAAATCTGTATCCAGGGCAAATGACATACTTGGGTTGATTCACAGCGATATTGCGGGACCACTTCCGTGTCCGTCCATGGGTGGGAAAAGATATTTCCTGACGTTCATCGATGACCTGTCACGAAAAACTTTCGTTTATTTCCTTAAGAGGAAGGATGAGGTTTTCGAGATGTTCAAAGAGTTTAAAACTCTTGTAGAAAACCAAACCAATAAGAAAATAAAAGTTTTGCGAAGTGACAATGGTGGTGAATATGTCAATTCTAATTTTCAGAAATTCCTGAAGAAGCATGGAATACGACATCAGACCACAGTACCAAGGTCTTCAGCGCAGAACGGTGTCGCGGAGCGCGCGAACAGAACCATCATGGACAAAGCCAGGTGCATGCTTCAGGAAGCAGGTCTGAAGAAGGAATTCTGGGCAGAAGCCGTTAACACCGCAGTCTACCTGAAGAATCGTTCTCCAACTAAGGCTGTGATGGGCAGTACACCAGAAGAGAAATGGACAGGTAAAAAGGAAAACCTTAGTAACCTGCGCATTTTTGGTTGTCAAGCTTATGCTCTTCAGCACAAACGGGATAAATTGGATCCTAAGAGTAAAAAACATATTTTTGTTGGATACTGTGACGAAACAAAAGGTTACAGATTGATTGATCCGACCAACCCGAAAAATGTCATAAAAGCAAGAAACGTAATTTTTCTAGAACATGCTTTTTGGAATGACATATCATCTGATGAATGTGACAGTTCACGTTACAATCTCGTTGATCTGGCTAGCAACGATAAAACTGTCAATGATGATGCTCAAGTGCAACCGATGTTACCCACAGAGCCCGCAGAAACATCTACAGAAGACTGTCAAGATAATACTGTCATTACGGTAGATGATTCTGAGAGCAGTACTGAGACCCCAGATGACTCAGCGGATGAAACGTACATTCCAGGAGATTCGACACTGGAAGACTGCGAGAACTCTACAGAGGAATCCAGCGAGTTTGAGTCTGCGAGCGTAGCGCGCACTGCGTGCAGTGACAGCGGGGACCCTCAGACAGTTCGTGAGGCACTGAATGGCCCGGAAGCTAAGGAGTGGAAAGCCGCGATGGCGGAAGAGTATAAATCCTTCATCGATAACAAATGTTGGACTCTGACTAATCGCGATTCGAAGCAACGGCCAGTTAAGTGCAAGTGGATCTTTAAAAGGAAACTTGGCCTGAATGGGGAAATTTTAAGGTATAAAGCGCGCCTTGTTGCAAAAGGTTACACGCAGAAATACGGTATAGATTACGAAGAAACGTTCTCTCCCGTAGTACGATATTCTACTATACGTACGTTGCTCGCTTTAGCTGCGGAACATAATATGAATATCGAACATCTGGATGTGAAAACGGCATTTTTGAATGGAGATTTAAAAGAAACCGTTTTTATGGAACAGCCAGAAGGCTATAAAATAAAAGGCCAAGAAGATAAAGTTTACAAGTTAAATAAGGCCATATACGGACTGAAGCAAGCTTCGAAGTCTTGGTATGATAAGATAAATGGCGTTTTAACAAATAAAATGAAATTCAAGCGATTATCTTCTGAACCTTGTGTTTATGTCAAGTCGAGTGGAAAATCTATGATTATAATTGCGCTCTACGTTGATGACATAATGCTATTTTCTTCAGCTGATTGCCAAGATACGGCGAAAATCAAAGAGGAACTGAAGAAGGCCTTCGAAATAAAAGATTTAGGGCCAGCACATCACATTCTCGGAATGAGGCTTTGTAGACAGAATAACGAAATAACTCTAGACCAGTCGAGTTACATTAAGAATGTGCTAGAACGATTTCAAATGTCGGACTGCAAATCTGCGCGAACACCTATGGAAACAGGACTGAAGCTCGTGAAGTCAACTAAGAAGGACTGTACTTACGACTACAAAGGCCTGATAGGCTGTCTCATGTACATAGCAGTGTGTACGCGGCCGGATATTGCACATGCTGTCAGCTCACTCAGCCAGTTCAACGATGCTTACGACGAGGCTCACTGGAAGGCGGCAAAGCGCGTTCTTCGCTATCTTAAAGGTACGCTTAATTATTCTTTAACTTTTCAGAAGTCAGGTTTGAATATTCTCGCGTATGCGGACGCTGATTATGCGTCGAATGAGGTCGACCGTCGATCTTATACCGGTTTCGTTTTTAAAATTGGCAATTCTACCGTCTCTTGGGAGAGTAGAAAGCAGAAAACAGTGGCTCTTTCCAGCTGCGAAGCGGAGTATATGTGTCTGTCAGATGCTTGTAAAGAGGCTCTTTTTCTGCGAAAGTTTCTGTTCGAAATTTACGGGGTACAGTACAAGATAACTTTGCACAATGACAATCAGTCAGCACTGAAGTTGTGCACTAATTCTATGTACCACGCCAGAACAAAACACATCGATGTCAGACATCATTTCATCAGGGAAATCGTTGAAGAAGGTACGGTTACCTTAAAGTATCTTTCCACTGACCAAATGATCGCTGACGTTTTGACGAAACCTTTGACTAAAGAAAAACACGATAAGTTCGTTTCCCATTTATTTATTTCACTAAATAAGTGAGGTCTTGGATTTTAAGTAATGTACTTGCAGAAGTATAGATTATTTTGGATCCGTGTCATATATGTTTTGAATGTTTTCTTTACTATTTATATGTGACGGATACTTTGATAATTTTATACTTTTGCTAATGTTTTTGCTGTAGATAGTTTTTATTCCTTAGGGCAGCAGATGTGTCATTGCTTTATATATATCCTTATTGTGTTTATTATTGTGTGGCTATGTAAATATTTATAGTTTATATTGGATCAAGGGCCAGTGTTGGAACATAGAGTTCTTATATGTGACCGATATAAACTAGCTGGTTAGAATAATAAAACTAATGTCAATGTTTGTTTACCTAGTCGCTCTGTCACATTAGATTTTTCTTCAGTCTGCTTCAGTGCACAATATAACTCGGAACAGTTTACTGGTATTTCATTTACGGAACCTCCAACACAGCGTACATCTATTGGTCACAATCACGATATGTACAAATTGTAAAAGTAAGAACTTTGTGTTATTAAAAACACATCATATTAAATAAAATATGTTAACATCATAATATAAGAAAGTCTCTACTGTACGGAACAGGATTGTGTTTTCAAAATGACGGGCGTTTGTCCGAGCCTTGTCCATCTTACATTCTCTTAGTTCTACTCGTATAGGTACATCCGTGGTTGATGTTTATCTAATTATAAGTAACCACTGCTAACAGAGTTATATTAGTATCTGTCTTCATTTCTTTAAAAATACTGAAACGCGTTAGTACAGCTATGCTATTCTCTTATTCACACATTCGACGCTGCGTTCGTCAACGAGCTCGACGACGAGACAGCCTTCACTTCGACGTAGAGCGCAGCGCTGCGAAAAACGGTATTCACTAACATTACATAGAACAGCTCGTCGTCGAACTGTAGGCGGTAACTCTCGACGCAGTGTAGTTCCAGCTCACGCCGCATTCGTCGCCGAGCGCTAGTGTCGTTTAAAGTGCATTAGTGAATACCATTTTTAGGCTCGACGCTGCCGCAGCGCTGACACAGTGCTGTTAGCAAGGCGGTTTTCTTAGTGAATAACACTGCAGGCTCAGTGCTTGATAATGGAGACCTAGGTTCTCCGAAACATGTCGCGCGTAGTGACTAAATACACGTGAGTTTAACCGTTTAGTTAAATTAATAGGTATTATGTCTCACGATTGTTTAAATATTTGCAATGAATTAGAATATATCTATTACTTTATTGAATGAATAAGTGTTGCCGAAATAAGTTGCCCTACAAAATTGTCCAACCATCAAAAGCCTTCTGAGGGGATTGACTGAGCGTCTCGACCAAATAATGGGTTTGGGTGGCGATTGGCAGAGCCAAGTACGAGCAATTTAATAATTAATAACGACTACTAGTTTGTACCGCAAAACATGAAAAAAAACACTAACTATAACGAGCTTTGGAGAGGGCTATGCTCGGAGTTTCTCTGCGTGATCGAATCAGAAATGAGAAGATCCGTAGGCAAACTAAAGTTGATAAATAAATACACAAATAATGCACTCGCTGGGATTCGAACCCGGAACCAAGCAATCATAGACTTAAATTACGTGAATAACTCGGTTCGATAATAATATAGGCTGGGCCAATGATAAACGCATTTTAACAAAAGAGGTCAATATAAAAGTGGATTTATCACTGGCCCACCTTATATTTTCAATTTGTATTTGTTTGAAGGCATAAAAGGATATATAAATAACTAAAATAAAGAAATAATTTAAATAACTCACAGAACGTCCATGAATATGTAAAAAACAATAAACAAGAACGAACAGAATTAGACCAGTGCGACTCATTTTACGCAACAGTTAATCCTGAACTAATAGATGTTATACATTAAAAAGCGTATTCGAATTTTTCGATTGTCATCGTAAATAATGAAAATTGGCCAGTCCGTAACATGACAACACCATTAGCAGTGCAGATCTATTTACTACATCTATAATATCTATGTACTATACTTGTACGTAAATAACGTCGTTTAGAAACAATAAATCGTCGGTTTACAACCAAAACTCACTAAGTAACAAATACCTACTTGAAATAGAGATCGTATCTAAGTTCTGATTCATTACTGACATAAGAGGTAGCTAAGAGTAGTGACAGTCTTTTTAGTGAGTTTTGGATGTCAGCCGACGAAATGTACCTACCTAAAATATTGTTTTCGTTCTTCTCGAACCTAGAGCACTGGCCTACTACCGCGAAAATCGAAATTCGGAAATTTCAAGGTTTTTTCTCTGTCACTCAAACGAAGGCGTCATTAGAGTGAGAGAGACAAATCCTCGAAATTTAGGGCCGCTGGTCTCACAGCGAGGTCACAAAGCTATTAACTATTGGGCTATAAACACGAACAAAAGATACGCCCTTTCCTGTAAAAAAGAGACACGTCGATACTCGCTTAGCGGTGATAGCTGTAGCTGGGCGAGTATCGCCGTGTCTCGTTTAGTTACACGGGAGTGCGTATCTTTTGTTCGTGTTTATAGCCAAACAGTTCATAGCTTAGTAGCTCACGGTGAGACCAGTGACTTGACGCAAAATATTACTAAGTGTTGAGCACAGTAGTAAATAGAGAACTCATAATTATGGTTATTTATCAAAAGTATTAGCTATCAATTAACAAACTTTTGGGTAGGTTTTACTAGACATCAAGAATATAAGTTGCAATAATTAAATGATTAAATATCTCGGGACATCTTACACAAATCGACCTAGTTCCACGGTAAGCTCAATTAAGGCTTGTGATGTGGGTACCAATCGACGATATATGTAATAAATACTTAATTACATACACAGCCATGACCAAGGAACAAATATTTGTGATAAACTGATAAATAAATACACAAATAATGCCCTCGCCGGGATTTGAATATTCCGTATATAAGTTTCGGAAAAACTTAATGGAACGTGCCAGGATTTGAACCCACGACCTCCGGATTAAAAGACAAACGTCTAAACCACTGAGCCACCACGTTACCCTACATAAAATAAAAAGTAAATACCGTTACTTGTAAAAAATAACAATGCTTTCATCACTGATATCAAAATACACAGTGGTCTGGTCCACGACAGTAAGAAGATTTTTTTTCTTAAAATCTTTTCTCCACAAGTCCACATGGCCTAAATTGTTCTATTATATAAAAGTAGTCTATATACCGAATTGGAAGCCATTTTGCTTATTATTTTCTGGTCGCTCAAAACGATCAAACTTTCGCTGATCTCATACAAATCAAAAATTTACAAAAATTTAAAATTATAAAATTGAAGCAGCATATTATGCTGAAATGCTTTAAAAAAATTGGGAGATTTTCATTTCATACATTAATGTACTGCCGAATTGTCGAATTTTGAGCGACCTCTAAATGATGCTCGATTACTTTGAAAATTGGTATACATTACTTTTAGGGGATATGTAGATTGTAGGTACAATAATAAGCCCTGTGGAGCGGGCATATAAAAAAAAAATTAGGCCACCCTAATACACAGCATCAACCGTGACACCGCAAATAGTACATTACGACACAAGTGCGAAAAACATGAAATTCGAAACGAGTGGCGATGTTTTAAATCGACACGAGTTACGAATTTCGTTTTTGCACGTGTCTCGTACGACGTTTTTTAGTACAGATGGCCCTCCGAAGTTTTGGACCTGACGTAAAATGACCCACTTCTCGCACTAGAGCCTAAAAAGTACACCATTTGTACTAAAAAACAACATTAAAACACGAAAAACTCAGCACTTCCTAACGCATTTGCGATAACAAACGCATTTTTTCCCTTTATAGCCGCCATTTTATTCGACACCTGAATCCGTGGAATTTGATTTACTGGAAGAGTGACGCAAGATCGTAGGTACTTAAGTATTTTTTTTAAACATGTAACATGGAATAAAACTATGAAAACGGATAAACTCGCGTATATTAACTAATTTTAACTTCATTCCGACGTTTCGAACACTTTACAGGGTTCGTGGTCTGCGGATGACGAGTCATAGTTTTATTTCATGTGTAATAATCCTCGCGGGAACTGAAGAAAATATCACGTAACATGGTTTAAAACTGAGTATTTAATTTACCAAGTAAATTTTTAAAACGTAATAAATATAATTAAGGGCCTCGGCAAAGAGTACGATTTTGTACCGTTTGGCGTAGAAACTTTAGGTTCATGGGGCCCCAGCGCACGCAAATTGTTTACTGAGGTCGCGAAACGTCTAGTTGATGTAACTAAAGACCGGAGAGCTGGCGACTTCCTCGCACAACGCATCAGTATTGCGATACAGCGAGGAAATGCCGCCAGCATCCTCGGTACAATGCCACAAGGGCCAATCTTAGATATAGGTTAGGTTAAGTAGATTAGTTAAATTTAATCTATGTACATAAATTGTAGTTTTGAAAATAAAATGTATAGTAAATTTGGATAATTGAGCACCCAATATTGGAGCATTAGACGAGAATGTCGCTTACGTAACGCGATTCTTTTAGTACTTCTAAATATGATAGGAACCAGAGTTCTAGTGTGGTAACATTTAGGGACTTAACTTACACGTTCACACAGTTTTTTCTACCTTTGAGCATTTATTTAACGTAGCTGCCATAGATTGTATAAGCGTCACGTAAGCGACATTCTCGTGGAATGCCCCTATTGCAAATGCACTGTCGCAAATGCCATCTTCACGAAGTATCGGATGCTCCAAATTTACATGATACCCCGTTTTGCGCCATACCAATAAATCTAATAAGGCCCATTTCATATTTTATATGTAAAATATAAATTTCATGGGATACTAATTTAATTGACTTTCCACTATTTTGGCTTTCACCCAGTTCGTTGTTGTTGTTGTTGCAAATTCCATTACTTTTAACCGGTATTATGGTAGTAAGTTTACCAAATTTAAAAAGTATAAGTAATCTCATCTAGTACTCATTAGAAGCTAGTATAACTGAGAACGGTACACAAATACTCGTATAACCATAAGGTACGATAATGAGTGATTTACCTGATAATGATGCTCTGGGTGATTTACCTCTACATGATGAAGTCTTAAGCGGAGGTGGCACTCGTTAGGGTGATTCCCTGTAGTCAGCATATCGTTGCCAATTCCGTTATGTGTAAATTTCTTTGACAAAAGAAGACTAATCGTCATTTGGATTGATTTTTCAGTTCCTGAAATCGTGCACACAACGGAATTGGCAATCTCAACGACGATATGTGGTATCAGCTGCGACCATATATAACATGGACGTTTAATGCCAGCTCAAAAATGCCCCCAAACACAATTGTTCAATTGTGCCAAGATGGGCAGGACATAGTGCTTTTTTTAACACCGCGCAGGCGCGCATATTTCGGCGCAACATCTTTGACAAATGTTTATAGAATATAACCAATCAAAACTTTGACGGACGAATCACAACTATTTTTAAATGGCGGTCTAAGTTTTTACAAGCTGGTTTATAATTCATTACCGTGATGCATTGAAGAGGGGGTGACATTTGACAATTAAAAATTAGGACCGTTTTTGAAAGGCAATTTAGTATGACGTGTGGCTTCCATGTTTTATTTGTTCGTAGGGTATCAGTCTTTCGCGGGGTTACGGTTTGCATTAAGGTGGAATACCCCAGGAGACAAGTCCGTCGATCGGGTCTCCCGGTCTGGGTGGTATCCGTAACTGCCCTGGATTAACAAAAAAACACCCATCTCGGATCCAAGGGGACCGGATGTGTAAGAGCTCAATATAAATTAAAAAAACCGGCCAAGAGCATGTCGGACCATGCTCAGTGTAGGGTTCTGTTTCAACAACTACTAGGCCGATTACGTTCGAAATAGTTTTATTTTAAAGTACTCTATAAGCTCACTCTTTATGATATTTTTCATATTTTTTGGACCTACGGATCAAAAGTTGGAGGGGAGGACACATTTTTTTTTCTTCTGGAGCGATTATCATCTAAAAACATTAACTTTAGAAAAAAAAATTAAGTCCCTTATTCTTTTTAAGAGACCTATTCAATGCTACAGTATAGGATTACATCAAATAAAA
Source organism: Thaumatotibia leucotreta (assembly GCA_025490895.1). NCBI lineage: Eukaryota > Metazoa > Arthropoda > Insecta > Lepidoptera > Tortricidae > Thaumatotibia > Thaumatotibia leucotreta. Next base: position 13,451 of record JALPQI010019926.1, on the reverse strand, counting down.
AAAAATCATCCCCACTTCACTAGTTGGGGAGGTAGCTACCCGAAAAAAAACCCTAAAAAGGATGTTCCAGTTATGAGTGCTAAATGACTCCGTGTTAGTCTATAAAATTGGCTTTAAGCCGACGGTCCATTGTAAAGCGTTAAATCCGATTATTCCCTTCAACAAAATCGTATCTTATTGAACGTTTAATACGAAAATGAACCTTGTCCAACTAGCCAAAGGTCTCTTCCTATTTAACCATGATTCTGGAAATGATTTTGGGACAGTAAACGAACTTTTTGGCAAGGTTAGACGATAAAATTATATGGCTTTGTATTGGCCACCTCGTATTTGGTATTGGCAGGATGTGGCTGTAAACTCGAATATTATGTTATGATCCTACATGTTATAATAATCTCGAAGGTATAAGGTACACCCGGGTAATACCGGACAATTTTTCGGTGAGTTGAAAGGATGTCACAAAAAAATCATAAATTTATTCTCACTAACTTTTACCCGCAGATGTGAGATACATGTACGTGATAAAAAAGAAATCAAGCTTTCAATATAAATTTACTTGATGTCGCTCTGCCGAATAGCTTAGGAGTAATCGACACTCAAACTTGCACTATTTTTTTTCAAGACACCCATCCGAAAAACCTTCTTGGCTTAAGATCAGACTAGTATCTAATTTCAGCTCTAAAGTAAGGAAAAGAAGGTGCATTGCTTCCTGTTAAAGATTGGATCTCCAAAAATTCCCGAAAAAATTTTTAGAGAAGGGCGGCATAAAATGGCGTCATGCATAAGGTGAGGAAAAAATACTACTATTTTAGTAGTTATTGCGGTCATCCGATCTTACATTAGATCCGATCTTCGCCGAGTGTACCTTATGTCCATGATCATTTCCATCACTCTGTGACCTTTTATTTTACTTAAGCTTGCTTTCGACTTTAGGTATTATTTTTCTATTTCTAAAAACACATATGTGTATATTCGTCAATAGAATCCAAAAAAGTGGAAAGAAATCTAAAAACTTGCATTATTTCATAATCACGTACTTTTAGAACACAAACTTGGGTTTAAGTATCAACGAACGTAATCGAAAGAAAAAGGGAGGTAGAACACTCTTGATTAGGTAAAAGGTCGCAAAAAAGTGATCCGGTTGGTCGCTATTGCTGTAAGTTGTGGATACACTGGCGGTTTCTAATAAACTTGAGGTACAATTTAGAAAAAAATTAGTTAGGTATAATGTTTTGTTGACAAGTTGGACTCAGAAGTTAGTGCAGAAGAGAAGATTGATACAATCGGAATTAACTAGCTTTGGCTATTGCGTGATAAGTAGTTATTCGATGACTTCGAAATTTACGCAATAAGTATTATAATATAAGTAAAGTACGGTCAAATCGTACATAATTTTACCCTAAACTCGCAAATCAAGTAATATCGCTGCATTTTTGGTATGTTATTTAGACACCATAGGACAGTATAAAACCATATTTTGCAAGCAAAAAAAAGTTGTGCTAGCTGGGTAGTACGTGAAAAACTGCTAAATTTACGGGCATTTTTTAGTTTCTGATTTTTATTTAAAAAACCTTACGTTTTTTGATATCATGTGTAAATTAACGTTTAAAGACTAATAAATTTACAACAAGTTGAGCTAACATGCATTACCGTAGGTCTTATAGTTTCAGAGATTCGAGACTTTAAAAAGTACCCCTTTTTGTAAACTAGATAAAATTTTGTGTTTTGCTAACGTTTTCGACTTAATATCGCCTCACCTAATTATGCTACGAAAAACATGCAATAATGACCTTATAGCGCACTTAATATTCTTTAATTTAAGGGTAAAATTAGGTCAGTGAACTTTGTAGTTGAAAGTATAAACCCGAAATTCCAAAGGCAGGACGCCCGCTATCTAAGTTTTTCATACAAATCGCAAGTCGAGTTGCAAAGCCGCAATTTTGGTATATTTTAAAAGGCCTTATAGATATATACGAAAATGCATATTAAAAGAAAAACAAAAAAATAATTTGGGCATAGGACTTAAAAAACGGAAAAAAATTCGCACTTTTTTTAGTTTTTGACGTTTAACTAAAAATCTATTATCTTTTTGATACTGATTGCTATAAAACTAAGAAAGAACATTAAATTTGAAAGGATTTGAGCTACGTTTCATCACCGTAAGTTATATATATTTTGAGATACGACATTTCATAAAGTGCCCTTTTATCAAAACATAAACAAATTTTAGGTTACGTTAAAGCTATTCACTAAATATTGGCAAAACGTTCGCGCTAAGAAAAAAAAGTAATTGTAGATAATAACTACATTAAATTTGGAACAAATTGAGCCGATAACAATTACTGTAAGTCTTATAGTTGGGGGTATACGAGGCTTCAAAACATGCATTTATTTTCTTAACTTAATGAAGGGCACATTTTGAAATGTCGTATCTCTAAATCTATATAATTTAGGGTAATGCAAGGTAGCTCAAATCCTTTCAAATTTAATATTCTTTCTAAGTTTTGTAGCAATTAGTATCAAAAATATAATAGTTTTTTAATTAAACGTCAAAAAGTAAAATAAGTCCAATATTTTTTCAGGTTTTTCGGCCTTTGCTGAAATTCCTTTTTTGTTTTTCTTGTAATATGCATTTTTGTACGTCCTTATAGGGCCTATATAATATACTTAAATTGCAGCTTTGCAACACGACTTGCGATTTGTATGAAAAACTTAGATAGCGGACCTCCGCTTTTTGAATTTCGCGTTTTTAGTTTCAATTACAAAGTTTACTGACCTGATTTTACCCTTAAATGAAAGAATATTAATTGCGCTATAAGATAATTATTTCATGTTTTTCGTAGCATAATTAGGTAAGGCGATATTAAACCAAAAACGTTAGCAAAACTCAACATTTTATCTAGTTTACAAAACAGGGTACTATTTGAAGTCTCGAATCTCTGAAACTATAAGACCTACGGTAATGCATGTTATCTCATCTTGTTACAAATTCATTCATCTTTAAACGTTACCTAATGCATATTGTCAAAAAACGTAAGGCTTTTTTTATAAAAATCAGAAACTAGAAATAGACAGTAAATTTCACAGTTTTTCACGTATAACGCAGCTAGCACAACTTTTTTTTGCTTGCAAAATGTGGTTTTATTTATACTGCCCTATGGTGTCTAAACATACCAAAAATGCAGCTTTACTACATGTTTTGCGAGTTTAATGTACGATTTGACCGTACTATAGACATTGAATCGGATATTATACTTCTGGAAGATAATGTAACGAAAATTAAACTTACTTATGTAGTTTCGATAATTTTCTGATGAAAATGACGAGGACAGGACAGTTGTGATTTTGTTTTATATCATCATCATCATCATATCAGCCGAACGACGTCCACTGCTGAACATAGGCCTCCCCCAAAGATTGCCACAATGACCGGTCCTGCGCCGCCGCCCGCATTCAGCGGACTCCTGCGACCTTCACCAGGTCATCGGTCCACCTTGTGGGGGGCCTACCCACGCTGCGCCTCCCGGTACGTGGCCGCCACTCAAGAACCTTCCCGCCCCAACGGCCATCGGTACTACGCGCAATGTGCCCCGCCCACTGCCACTTCAGTTTGGCGATTCGGAGAGCTATTTCGGTTACTTTGGTTCACGCAGAGAGACTCCTAGCATAGCCCTCTCCTTTGGGTCACTTTGTTTTATATATCAGATGTCAATTAAATATCATTGAACTAAAGACATAAGACAACATGGACAACATTATATATTCATGGTATCGGTTTACAACAATAGTTAGCCTGGTTCCTGCATTCGGCAAAGCCTGTACTGCTGGTAACCAAAATTCGGGATATCTCAGAATAGTACATTACGACACAAGTGCAAAAAACATGAAATTCGAAAAGAGTGGCGATGTTATAAAACACGACCGACAGGGAGTGTTTTAAAGCGACTCGAGTTACGAATTTCGTTTTTGCACGTGTCTCGAACGACGTTTTTTAGTGTAGATGGCCCTCCGGAGTTTTGGACCTGACGTAAAATGACACACTTTTCGCACTAAAGCCTAAAAAAGGCACCATCTTGTCCATCTGTACTAAAACATATAGTTAAAATAACCTATAAATACATGAATGAGTGAAGATAGGAGGAATTTGTGTATTAATGTGCATGTGTGTATGTGTAGGTGTCCATGTATGTGTGTCTAGGCATGAGTATAATACTATATTGAACAAATATGTACATTCACTGTACAATTCTCAATAACTTCTCTATGTCCTCATAATAATTTGTCAGCCTCCGTAGCCTAGTTGGTAGTGACCCTGCCTACGAAGCTGGAGGTTCCGGGTTCAAATCCCGGCGAGGAAATTCTTTGTGTATTTATTTATCACAAATGTTTGTTCCTTGGTCATGGCTGTCTATATATTTAAGTATCTATGTATATGTATCTATCTATTATATATATCGTCGCCTGGTACCCACATCACAAGCCTTAATTGAGCTTACCGTGGGACTAGGTCGATTTGTGTAAGATGTCCCAAGATATTTATAAAAAAAAAAATTATAAGACGTGAGCCATGTTCATAGTATAACCTTTGTTTCTCGGAGAGAGTATTCTTATAAATAAATTTTTGAGGACTAAGAGGCCAATAAGTTATTAGTGATTAATTTGTAACATAAAGGACTATGCGTCAAAATGGACCAAAAACCAACAGACCTGGGGGTAGTGTCATTAAAAAAGTCTGTTTATGTACTTTATTTCATTCTATGGGTGCAAAGTTGAATTCCATTGGATAATTTTATATGAGTAAGGCGTTCTGCGGGTAATCTCTAAGTAAATCACCGTCGTCCAGACACCATTCATCATAGCATTTACTCTGACTAAAATACAAATATCTCCGTTTTGCAATGGAATTGCAAATAGTGCCCATAGAATGAAATAAAATAAATGTAAATACCTATTTAATGACACCACTTTCAGCTCTGTTGGTTCTTGGTCCACTCTCCATACAAATATGCCCATGGTCCTTTATTTTCAAAACTACAATTTATGTACATAGTCCCACAATGTTATAACAGATGTGCTTACCATAGAAAAAATCAACTGCGTAAGACTCTGGTTGTCCCGGGATTCGAAACCGCTTCCTCTGGATTGCCGGTCCAACGTGCTTCCAATTATACCAGACGACCTTCCGTCGATCACAGCGAATTTAGTCAATGGTATTGTGAAGCTAATCACTAGCGACATCTGTACTTAATATATCGAAGGTACCACAACCTTAAGCCACTTAAAGACGTGTGTCTACCACAATCGTCCGCAAACTCGACAAATCTCTGTTGTGTTGATTTGCTATGAGGGCGCTGTAATCAATTCATGATTAGAAAACATCAATTTGTTTTATAATTAAACAAATTGATGTTGGTTATGGACATAGATTAAATCTAAGGATTCTACTTAACCTAACCTATATCTATAATTAATTATTATCTCGCACCTTTAGAATGAAAGTGACTTAATCCTAAATTTTCGAATGAGGAATGTTAAGCTTTTAGGTGTTTATAATGAAGTCCAAAATTTTGAATTAGGTCACTTTCATTCTAAAGGTGCAATCTATCATCTAGAAAACATTGAACGCAGCCGCTACGTCAAACTTCTGTCATCGGCACCAAAGTTCCGCTGCCTTCTCATGAAAATAGAGGCGTGCTCAGTTATTATTGAGCACCCTGGCCACTCTGATACAAATCCGATAGCGATCTGTTCTGCAGTAGTACAAGCTTTCCACTTTCCCCTCGATCTGTCCCTAACCTAAAACCAACTCTTTTATTTCGCCCAGTTAACTAAATAATGAAACTTCCTCCAACTCTTTTTGCAGCTAATTTCCGACTTGTAAAAACTTGGTTAATTTCGAGTTAACGGTTGCTTGTAATTAATAAGGGGAAGTATTTGCAGAAGCATAATTAACTGTTCTAGCTAGCTGAAGTTTGTGCTTTTTGATTTTCTTTTCCTTTGGCGTTTTCCCATTTTGTTTTGAGGCATGCAGCGTGGGAATTTTTATAGGAAAATATATACCTTTATTGTGACTGTGTCATTTTGATTAGCATCATCATCATCATTATCATTTACAGCCGTTTATCACCCACTGCTTAGCATAAGCCTCTTTTCCTTAACTACTGGTCCCGATTCTGAGCTAACGTTATCCAAAAGTGACTCGCACTCTTTCGAATATCGTCTACCCATCGAGCGGACGGACGGCCTGCGTTTCTCCCGTCTGAAAGCCACCAATCCGTTAACATTTCGGTCCACCTGCCATCAAGCTACCTGGCAATATGTCCTGCCACTTCAGTTTTGTAATAACGTCTCCGACGTCTTGATTTGGATAGTGATTAAAAAAGCAGCAGCAGTGAGCAAGCTCCCGCCTTAGTCTTCTAACCTAACCTATCCGAGTCGGATCTGCCCGGAAGGTTTTGTTCGCTCGCTTCGCTCGCTCACTGCAGATTTAGTCCCCATTATTTAATGTATTCTTGAATAAATAGGTATCAGAATAACACAACGTAATTTTGACCAAAACCAACTTTTTTTTAAATTTTAGGTCGAATATCTCAGCCATTTTTGATTTCGGGGATAAGTTTCGGGTTCTAACCTAACCTGTCCGAGTCGGTATACCTTCTGGTCGCATAATCTTTTTCAGGCTATTCTTTTTTGGCATACTTTTCTTCGCATAATTTGTATTAGCATTAATGTGCTGTCGCATAGTAATCATTTTGGCATACTACTTTGTCCGCATATTAAAGTTTTGTAATAATTTAACTTGGACTAATTTATATTTGCCTAATGTATACTACGCATATTACTGTTTGGACTAATGGTTATTAGCCATATATATTTCGGAAACCATAATTTTAGTTCCCTATTTGAATAAAACACTTTTCTTTGTTTAACATCAATTTTAAATCAATTAAAATGCATTTTACATATTGAGTATTTTACACATACTAAAATGTTCTTTTATTCTGTTGCGGGTTTCTTGAATCTAAAATATTAAAATGCGTTACTATCTAATATCAAAGTATAGATAAATTAGGTTAGGTTAGGTTAGTGTGTTGTCCAGGCGCGAAGCGCCTAAACGACGCAGAATAGGGGGTCTGCGTCGCAGACCCCCGTCGACTTTACTATTGTTCCCATATATAGATTATACACACTTGATTTGCCATGTTGAAACAATCGGTTTTCCTTAATCGCTTACATTTTTATATTACTCACCGTCACTTTTATTCATAAAATTAAATGTGAATCTACCGTCATTCTCCGTATACAGTAGAACGCCTGGATGCTTAGACAAGTTGCCAATCGCTAACGCTTAATCGTCAAAGGCAGCTAACTGTAATAGTAGCATGTCAATCATGCCAGTTGGTAGTCTTATTTTAGGATTAACTATTTGTATGCATCGTGAAATGATGCGTAATAATTATTATGCAATTTTGAATTTATACTGTGTAATATTAGTTATTATGACGGGTATGCCTTTAATGTGTATGCTTTTAAATATTATGCGTAAAAAAATATGCATAAATATGATTCGTCTTGTCAATATTTCGGCTAGAAGACATTATGCGTAACTATATTATTACATTCGTTAGTATGCATCCCAATAGTGAACCGTCCGAGTCGGATCTGCCCCGGAAGGCTTTGTTCGCTCGCTTCGCTTGCTCACTGCAGATTTAGTCCCCATTGTTTGATGTATTCTTGAATAAATAGGTATCAGAATAACACGCAATTCATCGTAATTTTGACCAAAACCAATTTTTTTTTTTTTGAGGTCAAATATCTCGGCCATTTTTGATTTTGGGGAAAAGTTTTTCCTATAAAACAGGCTTATTTTAGCGTATTTTGCAAGCCAAATTAATAAAAAAAAAATTGTGCAACCATTACCGACATTATGAATAAATATTATTATGGCTATTGATTGCTAGGGCTTCTGTCTCTTAGGACAACAACATTTAGGCTAAATGACATGAGGTGAAACGTTATTAGGGATTTCGAAGAATATGGAAAATAACATTAAGGTTTTTAACAGTTATAGTAAAAAATGATGAGGGCATGTGAGTTTTAGGGCAATCATTACATTATGGAAAATGAGTGTTATTGCAACTGATCGATAGGGCTAATGCCCATTAGTGCAAAATAGTTCGGGCAAGTGATTTTAGGACAAACGATGTTAGGAATCTCGAGGGAGACCCACCTTATAGATGTCAAGATAAGTCTATATTGTCTATTCCCTATAAACGCATTCGGGCATGCACGCAGTGCTTTTTTTTTATTTAAAGACACCTCGTGTATACAAGACGTAATGAAATATATGGCTGCCAACCTAATTTTAAACATCATTTCTGATGAACAGTAAACCATAGAGGAGCTTCCTTTTTTAATTTTGACGTCTCCCGCCCGACCTTGATTATAAATACAAATTTGTTGGACTAAGAATATTTATCAAATTTACAATTTTATTTGAAAATAAGTATGTGATCGTAGAAAAAGTATTGTATCAATTGTATGCAACATTGTTTAACTGAGTCAAAAAATGCCCGTGGCGTCTTTAATAACAATTTCCGGCTTCGCCTCAAATAGTTACCCACGTCACTCACCTTTTTTGACCTCTCTTAAACAAAGGTTGCATAAAATACTGTAAATCGACGGTGGAAAGGAGAAACCTGTTAAGCGACATTTTGGTAATTGTCCAGGAGAGCGTTTTAAAGTTTTATTTTTAGGAAAAAAAATCGTATCACTTTCTGTGGCCGCTTTAGAGACTTGTGTTCTTTGAACGTATTTTGTCAAATTGTCATATCTATGAAATAGTAATAACGTTATTTCAATAAACTTGGAACCTTCTGAAATAAATGTGGCTTAATTGATATTGACCTAAGAATTCTCCGATACGAGCCTTTAAGCGACCCTACGGTTTATAAATAAAATTATTTTAGTCAGAAAAGTGTCGCTTACAGGGCAAGGTAATTTGTATGACATGCAATTAACCGACAACAGTAGCACTTGAAAAAAAAAAACTTAAGCGACTATGTATATAAATGTGTATGCTTAAGTGACACTGTCTAAATTTTAGCCTATAATTGCGTCGCTTAACATCCCTGTCTTTAAATTTGACCATTATTTCATTATACCTTAAGCGACATTGAAGTCGTCAGATCTCAGTATTACTTGGCTTAAACGACGCAGAAAAAAAAGCCGGTTCCGTCGATATATAAAACTCATTTTTGACCAAAATGTCGCTTAAAGGGTTTCTCCTTTCCACCGTCGAAATAATTATGTTTGAATCTCACGTTAGTTATAATTTTAAACAGTGACTTATTATTGATAATTAACGGAAATTTCAGATTATTAAGGCTGGGCGACCCTGCAGTGTTATTTATTTATTTATATACGATACTAGTACTCGGCGACGAATGCGGCGTGAGCTGGAACTACACTGCATCGAGAGTTTGACGTTTAATGTACGAGCTTCGTATTCTCTAACGAAAAACAGCGACGAACTCGCCCACAACCTCGCTCACAGCCTCGATTCCTAATGTCAAATAAAACAGCTAGGATTTTAGACAAGGTTGTGTCGGCGTCGAGCTCGTTGACGAACGCAGCGTCGAATGTGTGAATAAGAGAATAGCATGGCTGAACGCGTATGCATGGCGTGCATGTTGTAGCGTCGGTAATGTCATAGTAGATAGCACATCGGCTTGCACAAACGCGCGTGTGCACGCCACGCAAGCGGTATGCCATCTAATATGATATTTTCATACGCTACAACGCACACGAAAACGCACACGCGTTTGGTGTGGCTTGTCCTTTAACATTAGTATCGAAGATTATATTTTTGACTCATTTTCTAGTTAATCGACGTACTCGTATAAATCAGCATTGATTTTTGCAACTCACTGTAATAAAATGGTCTACTGTAATTTACAATAGATGTACGAACATCTATTTTTTGGATAAAAGAAAACGATTTTATGAGCAAAATATTATTTTTAGTTATTTGTTCATCATTCTGACGTCAGGATGACTGCCCAAACTGAGTACATAATATATCGGAGTTGGAACGGAACACCTAATTTGCAACACTTTATGTACTGTGATTTACTCAGTAAGGACCGACCGAGACCCATATTTTAGTCTCGGCCGAGACCGAGACCGATACCGAGAATAAATTTGATTCTCGGCCGAGACCGAAACCGAGACCGAGACTTGGTAGAAAGGATAAAAAACGTATAAATTACATAAAAATGTCCCTAGCAAATACCTATAGTAAGTCCAACGTCAAACTAATTACAGCAAGTTTTTTTGGATATTTGCTTTTTTTGATTTTTTTTTATGTAGGTACCCAAAAAACCGGTATTCGAATTTTAGGTATTTTTATCGATAGTATGATAGGGGTAACTTACTCTAAATTATCCCTTCCGTTCATTTTAAAGTGAATTGAAGTCGGTTCATACCAATAAAATCGCAATAAGTTCGCGAGATGGCGTCAAGCTCTCCAATTACAGCCCATTACGAATCTCGGCCATGGCCGAGAGTCCCGGCCATTTTTGGCCGAGAGCCGAGAGGGATATCTCGGCTCGATTTTTGGCCGAGAATGCCGAGACCGAGACCAAGATCTCGGTCGGACCTTATTACTCAGCCTCATTTACTTTTTGTCAGCCTCTGTAGCCTAGTTGGTAGTGACTCTGCCTACGAAGCTGTAGGTTCCAGGTTCGAATCACAAATATTTGTTCCTTGGTCGAGGCTGTCTATGTATTTAAGTGTCTATATGTATCTATTATATTATATATATCGTCGCCTGGTACCCACATCACAAGCCTTAATTGAGCTTACCGTGGTAGGTACTAGGTCGATTTTCGTAAGATGTCCCAAGATATTTATGTATTTTTATTTTATTTGCTGCACAGCCTGCACATATTTTTTTCAGATTTCTTGGTAATACAATTTGCAGCTGGCAATTTTGTATTTTGTTTATTATTATTATTATTATTTATTATTATTATTTATTAATGCACAGGCAGCTTATAGCTGATACGTGCATATCAATGTCCACTTGTGTTTTGTTTATTTTGAAAATGTTTGTGTTCTCATTAATATAATTATTGTGCTCTTTTGTGTAACAACATAAAAATTCATAATTTATGTAAAAACATGCATGGAGATTTATACTTGCAGCTGGGTCGGAGGATTAATCGAACTTTAAGAATGTCGATTTGATTCATTATAAGACTTGATATCCTGCCGTACTCGACAAAGATAACTAGAGATTATCACAATGCAGGGTGCTAGACAAGTTGCCAATCGCTAACGCTTAATCGTAAATCGTAAGCGAAAGGCAGCTAAATGTCTTTGTCGCACTAATATGAAAGAGTGACAGAGAGGGAAAACTACGATACGCTACTAAGCATTAGCGATTGGCAACTTGGCTAAGCATCCAGGTCCGCTTGATTCATTTGGGAACCTTCGGCCCTACCGCGAAAAACGAAATTCGTAAATTTCGAAAATTTGTCTCTCTCACTCTAATGACACCTTCGTTTGAGTGACAGAGAAAAATCCTCGAAAATTACGAATTTCGATTTTCGCGGTAGTAGGCCTTGTTCTACTAGGGTGCACCAGAATTTCCTGAAACTTCGTAAATAGTCCCCAAATCAGTTTTATATAATAGAATCATTGCTGTATTACGTCAATCACATCAAATTCAGTCCATGGTATTATCAAATTAATCACTAAACTTGCCGTAAATCTATTTGGCGACTGAGGGCATACTGCTATCTCTCTCACTCTGACCTGGAACTAACAAGTGTAACGTAGATAGCCAGACGCCTTGAGTCGCCAGATTGTTTTGCGGCAGATATAGCGAAATCTGAAGATAATGTTCTGAAGGTAAAGTTGTAACTTTAAGCCACTCAAAGACGTGTGTCTACCACAATCTGTCCGTGACCGCTAACTCTGTTGCGTTAAATTTGCTATAGAGGGCGCTATTATCAATTGAAGATTAGGACACATTAATTTGCTTATAATTAAACAAAATATCGGAGTAACTTTTTTACAATGCGGATTATCCCACAATGGATTAACAGATGTGCTTCCATAATAAGTACCTATAAAAAATATATATAATAAATATAAAATAATTATAGACACGGTAGATGCTCAGTCGTCGTCAAAGTAAAATAAAATAAGTAAAAAAAGTTTCAAGTTAAACGGTTTTTATTGCACCAAAAACTAGAAAATAAAAATTAGTTGTAACTAACCGTAGATGCAACTTTTTGTAGATTAGTCACGTGAAACTATTATCACTGTAGTTTTCCCAAGTCGGATGCTGAAAGCCACGTTTAGCCTCTATGTCAGTGGATTAAGCGTATCCTAATCGGAAACTTTTACCAAACTAAAATAAAAACGTGGGGCGTACGCAATTGTGATTAAGTCACTATATAGGTATAGTTATTTAAGAACACACATAGAAATCAAGACAGCAATAGAGTAATAAGTTTTGTTCTGGCCTTGATAAAAGTTATTTACCTCTGTAGAAGCATTGGAACAGATGAATGAATCATTGCAAAATTAAAGCTACAATTACATAGTTTGAAATTGTATGTTTCTTCATAATAACGCCCCACGTTTTTATTTTAGTTTGGTAAAAGTTTCCGATTAGGATACGCTTAATCCACTGACATAGAGGCTAAACGTGGCTTTCAGCATCCGACTTGGGAAAACTACAGTGATAATAGTTTCACGTGACTAATCTACAAAAAGTTGCATCTACGGTTAGTTACAACTAATTTTTATTTTCTAGTTTTTGGTGCAATAAAAACCGTTTAACTTGAAACTTTTTTTACTTATTTTATTTTTAAGTTTTTAGTGCAACTTATTCGAGATCACAGGATTTCGTTTGTAATATGCAATACAATTAGGGATGCTAGCGTTAAACTCTCGCGCTTTAATCACGACACAAACATGTGTAAACGTAATGGACAATATTTTATGTGTAACGAAAGGGGAATCGCTGCTGAATAGATATTTTTTGAAATCCGACACTAAAAAAAGTCAGCTTGAATGCCCGAAGTGTCTCAACTGGACGTGTTATTCATACAATACCTTAGATAACAGAGATCTGACAATAAGAAATATATCAATCAATTTGGTTTATTAAGAAAATCAAGTTTAAAGCGAGGCCCGATGGCTCGCCCTACGCTATGCGATCCACTCTCGCTGTCACGCTATCAGTTGGAGGGCCGCAGGCCCGACGGGTCGCCCTACGCTACGCGATCCACTCACGCTGTCAGTTTATCGGCCAGAGAGCCGCAGGCCCGACGGCTCGCCCTACGCGGTCCACTCACGCTGATGTCACTCTATCAGCTGGAGGGCCGAAGATCCTACGGGTCGCCCTACGCTACGCGATTTACTCACGCTGTCAC
>JALPQI010019925.1:0-27191 GCA_025490895.1 Thaumatotibia leucotreta | reverse complement strand
GTAATATTTTTTTACTACTCTCATATGTTTGCGTTTAACGTTCGCTTTCGTGGGCGATTCTCACAATACTCGTAATTTTGAAAGCGGCAAAGATGTACTGCACGGTATTGTCTCAATGTTTAATTTTGTCATACCAAACCGTTCAAACCTTGGCACCTATAAAGCCGTTTTATTCTACTGACGACAGTCACTTGCCTGGCCATCAGAGTTGAGGTGAACGATTACCCTCACTTTCAAATAAAGTACTAATTGTAATGTAGTAAATTAATAGAAAAGAAAATTGGTCGATCTTAGTCGTAATTAGATTTGCTATCAGTACGAAAACATAAGAGTAATTTATTATATTATTTTCTTCTGTTTTCACTCGAGATGTTCTTGTGTGCGTGAGCGGGTCAAATTCTTTTCGTTGTCTTATTTTGTGTCCCTAAAAAACGTGACGAAGTCGCGATTTTTGTATGAAATGATGTTTTGTTTTAAATTTTTCATGTATGGATTAAAATCTAGCGTGAAAAGGAATTACAACTACGCCCGATTTTTTTTTAAACCGAATCGTAACGGCAACTAAAATCACGACAGAGTCGTATAGAACAAGACAACGAAAAGAATTTCGAGCCGACCTCAACTGTCATGTATACCTATAGAATGAATTGTATTTCGGCAGCGTGCGCGACCTGCGGCCGGGCTGCGAGTACTCGGTGTGCCTGCAGATCCGCGCGGGGACGGCCACGGGCGGCGCCAGCGACGCCGTGACGTTCCGCGCGCCGCCCGCCGCGCCCGAGCGCCCGCCGCCGCCGCGCGCCACGCAGCGCGCGCGCACCTCGCTGCTGCTGCGCTGGCAGCAGGCGCAGGTACCTTGCGATAGTCGAGTCCAGTGTCGAGGAGGGGACGTATGGAACACGATGATAGGTTTTACACCATTGTATTTCCTGGTATCTTCTGATGCTATTCTACTAAACCGTACGTATATACATAAGTGTTGTACATGTTGTGAGAGGCGATCCCTTATCGTATGGAGAGATGTTTTTTTCTATTATATTGAATCTCTACTACTAGTTACTAGTTACTAGTCCGGACGCGGTTGATACGGTAGCCATATAAGAAGGGATCATGATGATGATGATGATGATAAGAAGGGATAGCCGGATCGAACGTTATCATTAAACTACGTTCAAAAGAATGGGCTCAGCGAATGACGTCTAGCTTTATATGGTAGGGCTGTCATTTGAATGAAATAATATATTAAAATAGATATTATGTGTGTTCACAGGACAACGGCGCACGGTTAACGCATTACATTCTGGAGATGGACGACGGGCAGGGCTGGCGCGAGGTGGCGCGGCCGCGGACCCGGCAGCACACGGCCGGCAACCTGCGGCCGCAGACGCGGTACTGCTTCCGCGTCGCCGCCGTCAACGAGTGCGGCCGCGGCGCCTACAGCGACGAGTGCGCCGCCTGGACCGCCGGCGCGCCGCCCGCCGCGCCCGCCGCGCCCGCCCTCGCCCGCGCCGCCGCCCAGGCCCTCGCTCTGGCCTGGGGAGCCCCGCAAGGGCGACGAACTCTTCACCCTCCAAGTCGACGACCCCGCCCAGGGCTACGGCTTCCGACCCCGCCTACCACGGCGAGAACAACGAACACACGTGCACCGAACTGCGACGCGCGACCGAATACCGCTTCCGCCTCTGCGCTCAGACCGACGACGGCCAGAGCCCCTGGTCCCCCGAGGTCGCGTACCGTACGCTGGCCGAGCGGCCCGGCCCGCCCGGCCGCCCGCAGCCGCGCGGCAAGGTCCTCCCGCGCGCCTTCCGTCTCCGCTGGGAGCCCCCCACCGACGGCGGCGGCGCGCCCGTCACCTCCTACACGCTCGAGCTCGACGCCGGCGACGGCTACCGGCGCGCCTACTCCGGCCCCGAGCGCGAGGCGCACTGCGACCGTCTGCAGCCCGGCACGCCCTACCGCGCGCGCGTCTGCTGCGCCAACGAGGCCGGCGAGAGCGAGTGGTCCGCCGCCGAGACCGTGACCACCGAGGCCACCGCGCCCGGCGCGCCCTCGGCGCCCGAGCCGGCCGCGCCCGCGCGCGCCACGTCGTTGGCCGTGCGGTGGCGCGCGCCCGACTGTTGCGGCGGCGCGCCGCTCACCGAGTACCGCGCCGAGCTCGCCGCGCCCGACGGCGTGCGGCTCGCCTACTGCGGCGCCCGGCCCGAGTGCGACGTGCGCGACCTGGCGCCCGGCCGCGCCTACCGCCTCACCGTCACCGCCGTCAACCGCGTCGGCGCCGGCCCGCCGTCGGCGCCGCTCGACTTCACCACGGCGGCGGCGCCCCCGGACGCGCCGGAGACCCCCCGCCGCCGAGATCCTGTCGCCGCGCTCCGCCCGCCTCGAGTGGACCGCGCCGGCCGACAACGGCGCCCCCGTCCTCGACTATCGGCTGGAGATGAGCGCGGCGAGCGCCGAGGAGGCGGCGTACGCGGAGGTGTACCGCGGCCCCGAGACGAGCTGCGTCGTGGACTCGCTGGTGCCGTTCTCGCCGTACCTGTTCCGCGTGTGCGCGACCAACGCGGCGGGGCGCGGCGCGTGGTCGGCGCCGCGGGACGCGCTCACGCCGCGCGCGCCGCCCGGGCCGCCCGGCGCGCCGCGGCACGAGGCCGGCGCCGCCAGCCTGCGCCTGCACTGGCGCGCGCCCGCCGACCACGGCGCGCCCGTGCTGCGCTACCGCGTGCAGGTGGACGACGACGCGTTCGAGACCGACGGCCCGGCGGCCGAGCGGCTCGTGGAGGGGCTCGCACCCGACACGGTGTACCGCGTGCGCGTGGCGGCGCTCAACGAGCTCGGACTGGGCGAGTGGAGCGAGGAGGCGCGCGCGGGCACGAGGCCGCCGCCGCCGCCGCCGCCGGCGCTGCGGCTGGCGCAGGCGGCGCACAACTACCTGCGGCTGGAGTGGGCGGCGAGCGGCGGCGAGGGCGCGCACTACTGCGTGGAGATGCGCGCGGCGGACGCGCGCGAGTTCCGGCCGGTGTACCGGGGCTCGGCGCGCGGCTGCAAAGTGAAGAAGTTGAAGGAGGCGAGCGAGTACTGGTTCCGGATCCGGTGCTCGGACGAGCGCGGCGGGCGCGGCGGGTGGAGCGCGGCGCTGGAGGCGCGCACGCCGGCCGCGCCGCCGCCCGCGCCGCGCGCGCCCGCGCTGTCGCTGCCGGCGCCGCGGCAGGCGCTGGCCGTGTGGGACAAGCTCGACGACGCCGTGCCTACCACCTACGTGTTGCAGTGTGCGAGGGGGAAGGATGCCATATTCAAACAGGTGACTATTGTTGAATTGCGATATTTATTAAATTCTTTATTTACACAATTTCCCATGTCGTGAAATGATGTAACGTTTTGATAGTCTCTATTAATTGGGCCAAAATAAGTTTCTTAAATCTTTAGACTATCGCACCGGAAATATTTTTGTTAATTATACAAAATCAGCAGTACGGCATCGTATCGTACCTTTGGATAAACGTAGAACGTACATTGATTCCATATTTTTATTCAAAATTATAAACTCCCTGATAGATTCTCCCGCTCTACTTGAAAAAATTAATTTCAAATGTAATCGCACCTCTTCACGTTCAAAGCCAACTTTTTATGTCGATTATTGTTCCACAAAATATGCCAGAAACTCCTATATTAGACGTTCAATGCGTAACCACAACATACTTTTTAACGATATTGATATGTTTTCCCTAAGTTTAAATTGTTTTAAAAAACAAATTTCTAGCAGATTGTTCAGCATTTAAAGATATTCCTCCTTTGTAAAGTTTTTTTTGTTACTTACGATACTTTAAACCTGTCAGCGTGTGTGCTGCACTTTGCCTACCTACAGTTTTATTAAGTAATTTTTGGTTTTTGAATATGTATTTACTTAATTATTATTTCTATTAAGGCCATATTCTTTGACCTCTCAACGCTAGTTTTAAGAGTCATCCAGCCTCCGCTAATACCCGTGACAGTCGCCGTCAATGATGACGTGATACTGTAATACTCATAGTGAAAATATTTACAGTACTACAACTATGTGACTAGTGTGAATCGAAACGACATAGTGTAACATAATAATAATATAAGTGATTAATTTATAATCTGGCAAGCTAGCAAGCCATGTGTAAAGTAGACGGTAAATTTAGAAAATACACGGATGCGAGACTATCCCATTAATATTTAATACGTAACTCGTTATAGATCCGCGGTCCTATAATGCGTATCAGGCGTACAATTTCATAAAAAATTATGCAAACATGCTGATTTTCAAAATTTTTGATGGACTGTCCACGAAAAAAGTATATAATTATACATGATGATCAGGGGTCGAACTAATCATGCAGATGACGCAAAAATAACGTAAGTACCTAATTTTGCATTATAGGATAATGCTTTTATTTAAGCCTCCGTGCTGCATATTTCACAAAGTAATATAATAATCGCGAGTAAATCCATTACATTTATACAGGATGAAAGATGTATTGATTGTATTTTGTAGTTACACCCAGGGTATACTTGCTGCTATCATAAAATTTGTGAGGCCTATATTAAAGGGTGTATCATTTATTATAAATACGACTTTACTTGGCCATAATTTTTTATATTACATGTTTATAAAAAAACATACATGTGTCTAATTACTGCTTTAATAAGGTACACATTTCATTCTAGAAACTCGACGTAAACCATCTGGATTAGACACAACTAACCCAATCCAAAATACTGATCTCCTGAGTAATAAAAAAATATTTCGGACAAGTATTTATTACAAGAAAATTTACGTTTTGCGAAAAAGACGACATCATACACAAAAAAATCGTACTTTGAAAGACACGCTTTCATGTGCTTCGTAATGTCAAACATTTAAATGTTGCCATAGCTCTTATATTGCCCAAAAAAATTACCTGAATTTGTGAAAGGATACTTTGAACAGAATATGGTATGTAGCTTACGTGTATTTTGACTTTGACATCTAATATAACTGTCGTGGAGCATTTATATCTACCTGTTCTAACTATGGATCAAGCCCATGGTGTTTCATTAAAGATTTTATGTATGGCTGATTCTTATAGCTGCTTCGCTGTTCTCGCACGCATAATTTATTTGTGTACCACCCACATTTTATTTGTGTATGCCTGATTGGGGAATCATGAAGACTCCGTTTAGATAATTTACTCGGGTAGCATCTTGACCTATTGCTTCTTAAAATAGTACCATTTTTACAAATGCTGAAATAAAAGGCACCGGTTCCGTAGAAGAATAGAATTATAATGTCAGTAAAAAATAAAAGAATTACAAATCAAAAACATAGACAATAATACGTAAAAAAGGTTACTCTATAAAAAGTTGTGCAGTCTTGCACATTCTCCCCTTTTTTGTTAAGACACGATAATTTTCGCGAGCTTTTTGAGGGGTCTACGTAAAACTCCAGCGGCGGTGTTAACATCTGCCACTCTAACTATTCCGTCTCTACCCGGGTACACTGCGGTGACACGTCCCTTGGGCCACGAGCCTCTTGGCAGGTTGGAGTCGCAGATAATCACAATATCACCCACGGCGATGGTTGGTGGAGAGCCTCCTCCTGTTCGAGGTGATAGGGAGGGTAGGTATTCTTTTACCCAGCGCTGCCAAAAGTGATCGGCCAGTCTCACTGCTCTACGCCACTTACTTCTGCTGAGAAGGTCTGATTCACCCAGGGTAGCAGGGATAGGGCGTCCAGAAGGCGACATGAGTATGAAATGGGCTGGCGTCAGCGCTTCATCGGCGTCAGAGTCGAGCGATACATGCGTCAGTGGCCGTGTATTGACTAGGCCTTCAGCTTCAGCCAACAAGGTGTTTAAAACTTCATCCGAGGGAGCTTGTTCTCTAAGGGTCACTTTTAGAGCTTCTTTTATACTTCGGACTAAGCGTTCCCATGCTCCGCCCATAAAAGGTGCCGCAGGGGGAATGAACCGCCAATGTATTGACTCGTTGGCGGCAAAGTCTCCTACAGAAGAACCGTATAGTGATCGCAATTCCCTGTTTGCTCCAACGAAGGCTGTTCCATGGTCGGACCAGATCTCCAACGGTGTTCCTCGCCGAGCGATAAAGCGGCGAATACACATTATAGCCGCGTCTGTGGACAAATTGTGTGCCACCTCAAGGTGTACGGCGCGAATGACAAGACATGTAAATAGGGCAACGTACCGTTTTTTTCTTCTCCGTCCAACAGAAACCTGTACGGGTCCAAAATAGTCCAGGCCAACAAAGGTGAATGGTCTTTGATGATGAGCCAATCGAGACTCTGGTAGATTTCCCATCGGTGGTTGAAAGGTTCTCGCACGCCGTAATTTGCACAATTGACAGTCGTGGGCTACAGATCGAACTGCGTTTCTGAGGCCTCCAATATTTTTGATGGAGCTCGTTTAGTACTAGTTCTTTATTCGCGTGACCAGCCTTTTGATGATATCTGGCTATTAGGAGACGTACTGCTGGATGTTTTCCATCTAAAATTAGTGGCCTCTTAACCTCTTCAGCGACGGCTGTTGCTGCAATTATACGACTGGCCATTCGGAGTAGGTCGTTTTCATCGATAAAGGGCGACAGCTTGAAGAGACGGCTGCTTCGAGGCAATGGCTGTTGATTCTTTATTCGCAGGATATCTTCTATGAATGAGTCAAGTTGGCTTTGCCGTAAAATATGAGCTTCAGCTACGCGCATATCAGTCGCAGATATTTGTGATGGAAAATTAGGGGGATCAGGGGTATCAGGAGAGGATGTGCAAGTTTGTTGGAAGGTACATAAGCTTCCTTCAAGACGAGGAAGATTAAAATTAGGATCTCGCCTTCGCATGTTACGCATTCCCAATGATATTATGAATTGATGTGCTTTTGCTGTTGCTCGCACCATTCTCAGCCATGAGCTGAAGCGATTTGGATTCGCAGAGACTGGTGCGGGCAGATCAGTATCGGTGATAAGGTGAACGCTATGTTTATACTCTTCACGGCCTAATCCGCTGACGTCAATTTTCGGTTCAGCGGGCCAGTCCGATGTAAGAAGGAAACTAGGCCCTGAGATCCAGCGAGATTCTGGAGACAGTATAAAGCGTTTGACGCGCGTGGCATCGTCCGCTACATTTAAGTCACTTGGCAACCAACGCCACTCGCTGATATTTGTGACCTCTAATATCTCGCCAACTCTGTGAGACACAAAGGGTTTAAGGGTGCGAGCATCACTACGAAGCCAACCCAGAGCAGTCATTGAGTCGCACCAGAAAACGCGTCTCAATGGCTTCAGTCGGTGGGCATCGCATATTGATGTTGCAAGACGCGCAGCTATGAGAGCTCCTTGAAGCTCTAAACGAGGGATAGAAACTGGCTTCAGCGGTGTTACGCGAACTTTGCTGCAGATAAGAGAAAGCCTGATTTCACCGTTATTATATAGAAATCGCCAGTAGGCTACGGCGGCAAAGGCGGACTCACTTGCATCCGAAAATAAATGTAATTCACATTCTTGTACCTCGAGATCGTTCAAGTTATAGCGGCGCGGTATCCGCAGACCTGTGGTTAAGACCAGGTCCTGAAACCATGACTTCCACGCAGCGCTATCACTCGAAGGGAGCTCTTGGTCCCAATCTAAACCCTTGCGCCAAGCGTTTTGAAACAGTATACGACCGCGAACGACGATTGGTGCAAGGATCCCGAGTGGATCGTAAATACGCATAACATGCATTAGCACGATCCGCTTAGTGAGCTTATCCGGCAACACGGTATCTATTTTGACACCAGTATTAAAACCAATCAGATCACTAACGGGTTGCCAGATAAGACCCAGGGTACGGACAGGGGTGGTCAGGTTACCTAGATCTACATCGACATCCTTAGCGATAGGCGCCTCGAGCAAGGCTTCTTTCGGCAACAGCGAGAGCGCGGAGGGATTATTTGACGTCCACCCACGCATCTCAAACCCAGCATGCGCATGAACAGTATAAATATCGGCGGCAAGCCTAGCGGCTTTACGAACGTCATTTAAGCTAGTTATGCAGTCGTCCATGTAATGATCGGTTATAATTACCCGAGCGGCGTCTGGATACTTATCCTGCCATTCTAACGCGTTTTTATTTTTTATGTGTATGGTAGTGAAAGGACTGGACGCGGCTCCAAAAATCATTGATGACATGCGGAATGTTCCAATCGGTTCAACCGAGGTGTCGCGCCAGAGGAATCTTTGCGCATCCCTATCGTTTTCAATATTTTTTATTTGTGGAAACATTTCCCGAATATCAGCATTTAAAGCGACAGCCCCTTCACGAAACCGCATTAGAATACCCAGCAAGGGTTGTAAAAGATCAGGGCCGGTCAACAACAATGAGTTTAATGACACGTCGTGATATTTTGCTGCTGCGTCGTGTACCGTCCGCAACTTATTAGGCTTATTCGGGTTTAATACTGGTGTCAAAACCAAGTACACGCCCGGGAGCAGCAGTTGACGAACACGGCTCAGCATATCCCTTTGATAACATGTCATGAATATTGCGTCGATAGCGTTCTGCATAGCTAGGGTCTTTAGTCATTTTCCTTTCTAAGCTCATAAATCTAGACAGTGCTAACTTGTAACTGTTAGGAATGTCTAGATTATCAGCCTTCCATAGCAAACCTACCTCAAAGCGGCCTCCCGGCAGGCGGTGGGTCGTGCGCTCGAGTACTTGGGTGGCTCGTTCATCATCTGCGTTACGGGCCTCGATTTTTGAGATACCTATAGAATCAATCTTAAACTGCTCCCTAATCAGATGTTCTATTGAAAATCGATCACTGTCAAAGTCAGGCTCATTTATTACGGTATGGTTGACAATGTCAACTCGTTTAGTTTTGCTACAACAGAAACCAAACAAGACCCAACCTAGAGCTGTCAGAATAGCTACAGGTTGCGTCCTGGTTCCTTTGCGGGTAATTTTAGGGAGTGATAAATGCCAGTTGTCAATTTCTATAATCACCATAGGCTTCACATCGTCGTAGCAAAATTGGCTAGCTATATCAGCCAAATAAGGATATTTACGCACGCAATCATGATGCGCAGACTGCCGTGCAGCGCCTAAACCACTGATCGATCTAGCCTTTTTAATGCTGTGAACCGTACCCGAATGACGGCCTTGTATATTAAAATTAACGTATTGAACATTAATGTGCTTGCCCAGACCACCGACACAATCTAAGCGAATATGTTTTTCGGGGCCTTTGGCACCAATCCTAGCTGAGATTTCAGAATCTATGAATGTCCCAGTGGACCCATCGTCCAATAGTGCGAAAGTGTCGACGCTACCAGATGGTCCTGACACGGTTACGGCAACTATTTTCAACAACGGACGACTAGAAGGTTCTTTAGGCACAGATGAGGTCGCATGCGTGAGTATTTCATGGTCGGAGTCGTCAGACAGCGACGGTGCAGCGGCTGCATCGGGAACACTTTGGGCGACTGACGCGGTGATGCCGGATGTCGATGCCAGCTGCTCGTCGTCGGTGTTGTTGTCGTCGTCCTCCACCTCGACGTGCGCAGTAACAGCACGCTCAGGTTTTGACCCATGTAATAACCCATGATGACGCATGTCACAACCTTCTACACTACATACTTTTTTTATACAAGACGCTTTATTCTTATGAAAACCTTTTTTCAAACACCTATGACATATTTTATTCTTTTTGACGAATTGCCACCTATCATTAACTGACATATTAATGAATTTGACACAGTCAAATAAATCATGACTTTGTTTACACAATAAACAATTATTGTCAGAAAAATTATGCGTTGTTGTCGGTATCGACATATTATCGAATGAATGGTTATTTTCAGCAACAATATTTACTTTATCTCTATTGCCGATTGGCCGAGTATTAAAAGTCGGCGCCTGGTCGTAGGCGCCTCCAAATCTACATTGCAAGTCAACTTCGCGTGAGAGGAAATCCGCAAACATTTCTAGCTTGGATGGATCATTGCGCGAATGGGCGTAATCCAACCACCGTGGTCGCAGTAGCGGAGGCAGCTTGCTCCATAGTGCTTGGAATAGCTCGGGCGAACGTAAATGATCGGGTTTATTTAGCATCCGTATTACCTCTACGCAATTACGAACACGGCTTGAAAAATTGACAAGATCCTTACCATCGTAGCTTACCTTAGGCAGGGCGCGCATCGCTGCCACTTCATGCGTGACGACGAGCTCGGGGCGGCCGAAGCGGGCGTCGAGCGCGGCCACCACCGCAGCGGGGTCGCGGGCCGCCGCCAGCAGGCCCGCCACGGCCTCGCGGCCCGCACCGCGAAGGGCGCGTGACAATCTAGCCAAATTTTCGGTAGAAGAAAAACTATCTGCTTTATTTTCGTAAACTCTTTTCAAAGCTAACCAATCCAGATACGACTTGCCGTCGAATGTGGGCAAATCCGTCTTTGTCTGGTTCACTTTATTTATTAATTTCTCAAGCGAATTAACTAAGCGTGTCACTCCTCCGTCTTCAGATTGATATTGCCCATGAGAACTTTTAGCCACCGCGGCCGCAGGGCCATTTGTTTCTTGGGCCGCATTATTATCAGACCTGAAAGGTGGAATAGCACTTAATAAAAATTGTTCATTAGACTTAGGAATTGTATTATTTACCCATTCCTGAATACTCGCGCGGCTACGAGTGCCGTGGCTGCTACGTCGGCTAGCACCAGCTTCAATTGCGGCAAGATTAGCTTGCAATTCAAGCTCGGCAACCTGGCGTTCCCGTTCAGCCGCGCGTTCGGCGGCATGGCGCTCGCGCTCCGCAAGCTGCCGCTCACGCTCCGCAAGCTGTCACTCGCGCTCCGATTCCAACTCCGCGAGACGACGCGCGTGTTGCGCTTTCGCCTCCAGTTGGTGCGCTACGATGGTAGCAGACGAGCGTGACGTGGCGGCGCTGACCGCCCGGGAAGGTGTCGGAGTCGCTTCGTGGGGAGCGGAGCCTGCGCCTTGCTGCGCGACTGGTTCAATCTCCTTCACGGCTGGCACACCGTCTCCCTTTTCACGTCCGCTCATTTTAGCGCTCTTGGAGCGAGTTAACATTTATTATAAAATACTTACTTCTCGGTAGAAAGACCAAATTTTACAAATGCTGAAATAAAAGGCACCGGTTCCGTAGAAGAATAGAATTATAATGTCAGTAAAAAATAAAAGAATTACAAATCAAAAACATAGACAATAATACGTAAAAAAGGTTACTCTATAAAAAGTTGTGCAGTCTTGCACAACCACGGAGTCGCTGAAATAGTCTTACATTCAGCTGTATAGGTTTGTCCGAAATACGTTTGATAGGCAATATTTTAAGCACGATAAAGCCCCTAAAAGAAACAATTTGGAAAGTAGGCATACATTACGTACACACCATACACTCAGAACATAGAAACGCAAAATAATACATATTTCAAAAGTTAGACCAGGTTAAAATTGTATTTATAATAAACGATACAGTCTTTAATACTATTTGCGTTTTTTTTGGCTCTATATTTCTGATATATTGTGTTATCTCCAAAATGCATTTGAATGTTGGTTCTATGTTTAGTATGTTTTGATCACAGCACGTACATGTTTTTGTCACGTATCTCCAAAAAGGGTAAATTATAACAATATTCTTGTAAATTCGACATTCAATTGTGTATTTTAAAACATTAGTAAAAGAACGGCATTATGTACTAACTTACTTATTTCAAATGACACTTTCGTTTTAGTAAAAATAGATTTAGGTGATTTAATGTCATCCACATTATTAGTACGATCACTGTACAAGTGTACATGGTCAAATTTATCTGTGTTATTATACAGGGCTACTTTTTCACCGTTACAGTCGAAGACAAAATAAGGGGTATACAAAAACGTTCAAAAATATGTCCCAGTGCACTCTGATTCTGTGTAATAAGAACGTCGTAACATATTTATGAACGGATTCTTTCGATACTTATTTTTGCACTTGACTGTACAATAAATATGTACCATATCATTGGTATAGATAATGGATCACATTTATCAAGTAAAATTTTAATTTTTTTTAAATTTTTATTAATTTACCCTTCATGCAAATGTAACATAGTGGGCGCCATTCCCTATAGCAACTTTAGTCATTCGTATATTTTTCCATTCAATTTTTTTATGAAAAGCTTATTTCTCAGTACAGATTGCGCATTTTTACGCGCTTGTGCGAGAAGTGGTTCATTTTACGTCAGGTCGAAATCTTCGGAGGGCCATATGTACTGAAAAACGTCGTACGATACACGTGCGGAAACGAAATTCGTAACTCGTGTCGATTTAAAGCACTCCCTTCGGTCGTGCTTTTATTTATCTCCACTCCTTTAGTACTTAATTTTTTTCGCACTTGAATCGAAATGTACTAATTCTCGGTATGTTTCGTAACAATTCGCATTATTTTCCATATTTTTTTTAATTGATAGTATATTATTAGTAGTATTTTATTGATACTCATGTCTGCCTGCGACCACGGGTGTAACGTCAGGATATAATCAAACGTAAGTTTACGCGATTAGGACCCGTTTGTATTTAAAATATGAGTGATAGTCGTGAAAGTTTAAATCAATATAGTGCGACTGCTTGCAAAACATTTCATAAAATAATTCGAATTCCAAAATAAATTGTGTTTTTAAAATTTTATTGGATGATAACGAACTATTATGGATATAAAATCCTATTTTTAATAGATACGAGTAGGTACCTTTCTTAATTATTTCACTATATTCGTCATGTCAAAATGTGTCATGGTCTTATCACCAGTAGTCATCCTACTGTTTTTATCTATACTGTGTAATATGTTTGTTATTGTTTTGGTTTAATATATTGAATAACATAATTCTATTAATTTAGTCACTCACCACTTATGTTTATTCAGTCTCCGAAGCCCCAGTGATGATAACATTTTTTTATGTGTTATCACACCAATCTTAAAGATAGTTTGGTTGACGACAGCGGTGCGCAAAATTGACGTACGTCCTCCCTCCAACAGGTCCCGATTGGGACTGAAAGATGACAGCTGGAGCGATCCGGGAGAATAATTTCACATATTTTGTAAGATGAAATATAATTCTTACAATATTAATGATTTCTTCTTGTTAATCGTTGACACAGACTTTGACGTTTCGTCTGATATATTTTTTTCTTGGTAAAGTTATGTAGTTTCTTAGCAAAATGAGTTTTCATGCAGAGATTAGACCTATGTTTGGGATCGTTTTTTATAGGGCGAAGTTTGTTTAAATACTTAATACTAATCAATGCGCGATAGATCAAGTTCTCAAATGTAACATATATAAGTTTTACTTCATAAGGAAGTAATATTATTGAGAAAACTGAAAAAAACAAACGGGAATTCTACGCTTACCTCGCCTTAAGGAAACTCCAGGTTTAGTCCAGTTGTAATTTAATTTACTGTAATGTATGTTGTATAACCGTTTGTTTCTCAATAAATAAAAATAAAAATAAAATAAATAATAAAAATATTAATTCTACCTAATTGAGGAAATTGCGGTAAAGATGCCCATTGGGTTCATTAGTCCACCCTCTAACTATTTGAGACGTTGATCAAAAATCTATGAAATAGTAGGTCGAAAATCTATGAAATAGTAGGTTACATGCCAAAGCCGTTTAAGTGGGAAATGTCTCGGATGACGTGTAATTGTAGTAACATGTGATCCGAGGCTTTCCCATTTAACGGCTGAGGTGTGTATATTATTCTTTTGCTCAAAGGAGCCAGCAGGGGGCAACTTAGCTTAGTGCAGCGGCAGGAAGGAAGGCAGAAAGCGGAAGGAGGGCAGAAAGCGGAAGGAGGGAGGGAGGGGAGAAATAACAATCATCTGTCAAATTAGTCTCGTCACAAAAACCTAAACCGTAATATACCGTAATTCTTTTTTTTTCGGGCGGTCGCTCATCTCTTTGTGCGCACATTATCTAAACTTGTCCGTCTTCTCTACTGACGGACATTACTGGCCAAAGTTTACAAGCCTGGTCGTCTCTCTAGGTGTACTCGGGTTGCGAGCCGCAGTTCCAGCTGGAAGCGCTGGAGTACGGCGGCGAGTACTCGGTGCGCGTGTGCTCCGTGCGCGGCGGGCTGGCCAGCGCCTGGTCGCCCGCCGCGCGCCTCGCCGTGCCGCCGCCGCCGCCGCCCGCGCGCCCGCGCCGAGCCCGCGCCGCGCGCGCCTTCTCCACGCGCCAGGTGAGTCCCCGCTCCCACCGCGGCAGCTGGCCGGCGCCTGGTCGCCCGCCGCGCGCCTCGCCGTGCCGCCGCCGCCGCCGCCCGCGCGCCCGCGCCGCGCCCGCGCCGCGCGCGCCTTCTCCACGCGCCAGGTGAGTCCCCGCTCCCACCGCGGCAGCTGGCCGGCGCCTGGTCGCCCGCCGCGCGCCTCGCCGTGCCGCCGCCGCCGCCGCCCGCGCGCCCGCGCCGCGCCCGCGCCGCGCGCGCCTTCTCCACGCGCCAGGTGAGTCCCCGCTCCCACCGCGGCAGCTGGCCGGCGCCTGGTCGCCCGCCGCGCGCCTCGCCGTGCCGCCGCCGCCGCCGCCCGCGCGCCCGCGCCGCGCCCGCGCCGCGCGCGCCTTCTCCACGCGCCAGGTGAGTCCCCGCTCCCACCGCGGCAGCTGGCCGGCGCCTGGTCGCCCGCCGCGCGCCTCGCCGTGCCGCCGCCGCCGCCGCCCGCGCGCCCGCGCCGCGCCCGCGCCGCGCGCGCCTTCTCCACGCGCCAGGTGAGTCCCCGCTCCCACCGCGGCAGCTGGCCGGCGCCTGGTCGCCCGCCGCGCGCCTCGCCGTGCCGCCGCCGCCGCCGCCCGCGCGCCCGCGCCGCGCCCGCGCCGCGCGCGCCTTCTCCACGCGCCAGGTGAGTCCCCGCTGCCACCGCGGCGGGCTGGCCGGCGCCTGGTCGCCCGCCGCGCGCCTCGCCGTGCCGCCGCCGCCGCCGCCCGCGCGCCCGCGCCGCGCCCGCGCCGCGCGCGCCTTCTCCACGCGCCAGGTGAGTCCCCGCTGCCACCGCGGCAGCTGGCCGGCGCCTGGTCGCCCGCCGCGCGCCTCGCCGTGCCGCCGCCGCCGCCGCCCGCGCGCCCGCGCCGAGCCCGCGCCGCGCGCGCCTTCTCCACGCGCCAGGTGAGTCCCCGCTCCCACCGCGGCAGCTGGCCGGCGCCTGGTCGCCCGCCGCGCGCATTGTTTAGTATATTGACTTCGTCCTCTCGAAGAAGTGTGTCTTGATATAGACTAACCAAAACTATTAAAAAATCCAAAAGACCTAGTCTGATTCCCAATACCTCACAGTTTAAGAGCATGTACTTTTTTTTGGCCACCTTGTATCTTTATCATCATCATCATATCAGCCGAAAGACGTCCACTGCTGAACATAAGCCTCCCCCAAAGATTACCCCAATGACCGGTCTTTCGGCCACATACCGGGAGGCGCAGCGTGTGTAGGCCCCACAAGGTGGACCTTGTATTATTTTCCTTAAAACCATGTCAAATTTTATAATCAGAAAAAAAAAATATTTTTCACCTTCCTTGCTCGGAAAGGGCTTTTTTATTCTTTAAAAACAGATAGCAAAGTTACGTTTTATCCACAAGAGTGCAAAGTTTGAACTTCCCTTGATTTTTTAAAATAAAAGTGTATTTTACATAGATCAGTTGTTTTTATTATGTTGTGTTTCCTCACTTAAGGAAGGTGAAAAGTTTTGTGATACACACGGCTGCAAAGTTATTTTAGCTCATGTGTATTGCAGCACTATATGCTCAGGATTCTATTCTTGAACCACTCGCTTCGCTCAGGATTCTATTTTCGAACCACTCGCTTCGCTCGTGGTTCAACCATAGAATCCGTTCGCTATATCGTGTTGCAATTCCACACTTGGTTAAACTACAACTTTGCACCCTTGCATAACAAATAACTATAGGAAGGTTTCAAAGTAAGTTGGTGACGCAGGTGGCGTGGCTGATGGCCGGCGCGTTCCTGCTGCTGGGCGTGCTGGTGGCGGTACTGCTGCAGCAGCTCGTGGAGCCGCGGCCGTGACGCGCGCTCGCGGCGGCGCCCTCGCGCGCGCTCGCCACCATCTCACCGACCACTGTGCTATCCAATCCAGAGACGACACGAAATAGTTGAATTCCGAATTGTTTAATCTATGACTCGCCCGGGTCAACCTCGCCCGTGTATTAAATGCGTAAATGTTGCAGTCACCGATAATTTTAATGGCAGCGTATCATGATATCATTGTCTCTTGTATGTTGTAATTGTACTTTCACAAACTTTTTATCTAGTCTATGCTTCGAACTTGCTGTTTTTGTTTATCGCTGACTAAAAGGCGATGCTCTATAAAAATTATCTATTTTATCATTCGATATACATGTAGTAAAATTTTCTTTTAAATAAATGAAATGTACTTCCAATATTTACTAGTCTTCTGACTATAATTATGTTTTCCAAATATTTAATGATATTTTTATAAAATATTAGATCGGTCTGTTGCATGTTTTATCAGATTTAGTATAGCAACCAAGGTGCTCTATTATTATTAACATTCTGTTAAGAGGGACATGGCCCCTCGCTCTGCAACGAGTTTCCAGTGTGTGTGCTGTGATCACTTCCTTATGCGAATGAGACTGATTTTAAATAAATGCTTTCTTTCTATAGACACGTTTTGAATGATGGCTTCATAATATCGGTCTAGCTGCGTCCGCGCAATCGCGCACGATATCCACTCGCAAACGGTGTCTGACTGTGTACGGCGTCTGAACGCGTACGACACTCGACCGCGTACGACACTCGACCGCGTACGACACTCGACCGCGTACGACTCTCGATCCCGTACGACACACGACCCCGTACGACACTTGGCCCCGTACGACACTTGACCGCGTACGACACTTGGCCCCGTACGACACTCGACCGCGTACGACTCTCGACCCCGTACGACACTTGTCCGCGTACGACAACCGACCGCGCGCAGCGTTAGACCGCGTCCGACGCGGCAGTGACGTCACAGTCCGATCATGTACTCCGAATGCTTATTTGATAACATTCATATAATCGTATTGTATCGACGATAGTTAATTTTAACATTTTATATCATAGGACATGAACTTTTATTAATCATTAATTCATTATATTATGTAAATTAGAGTTATTTGTATAATTTTAAATCTAGAGATTACGAATTATTGAGATTGTTACCACCCGGTGTAATGAATTATAGGGTTTGTTAAATTCGACCTAACTTGTAAGAATTTAAGTTCCAAATATGACAAAGAAATAATTATGTAATCATCACTAAATATTGATGTTCTTGCTACTAATTGTTCATTACAGTATTAGAGAATTTTTTAAGCTATTTTACTACGATGTCTTCGATCGATGATTTCTTGTAGATAAGCAAAATATATCTTTTATTGTATTCAGTCGTTCAGAAACGTTAGAATTAAAATTAATAGTGCATTATGAATTATGAATTTACATGTTTATACTTGAATGTTTCTTAGTATCACTATTGATGTTATCAGAAATGGAGTTCTCTACGGACTATCGGCTATTCTTATACATGACAATTGTTAATGTCCGATCAGATGCTCGGCGAGCTGCGGCGAGCCTCCCCGCCGCCTCACCGCCGCGCCACCGAACTTGTCCCGCGGCTCGGCGAGCATGCTCGCGCACCAGTGTCCGCGGCAACGGCCGCTCGCACTCGTTTGTACGAACTTTACCGTGACGCACCAATAGGCTTAAACATAAATATAATATTTCGTAAATATATAATATTTACCTCCTCTGTGATTAGCGTATCTTTTCTTGTTAAATCTTCGTTGTTATCCGATACATTCCTATATTTTACTTTCAGTTTCATAGACGATGTCGGCGATGAATATTCACTTGTGCCTCGTTTTGTAAGGCGTTGTTTGAAAGGTAAGCACAGCTTACGACATTATAAAAAAATATTAATTTTTGAAATGTTTATCATAATAGTGTGCAATTAACTATTTATTTATTCTGTATCGCTTAATATAATATTTATTTTTTAGAAATTATATAGAGTTTCTACATATAGTGTGGTCTAATTACGAAAGGAAAATTCGATGTTCCTAAATAAGTTAACATTTGCACAATACACGGACCCGGCTAAACTGTGTACAACAGACAAGCATTCCAAGTCGATTCCACTTGTAAATAGGCCTAATGAACTCTCGTCTTGTATGATTGTACAATCATCTCGCTTTAGTTGTCAAATGTAAATAAATCTGATGTTATGAATCATGAGCTTCATATAAGGGCATGTTTAGGTACTGAACATGTATGCCAATGGAAATTACTACACTGTATTGAGACTAAACGTTTTAAAATAATGAAATGAATATATTAAATTAACGGGGATAACATCTCATATTGTATTTGTGTTTGAATTAGTAACGTATAACGAAATGTATATGTTTATAATGTAATATTTGATGACGTTATGTATACAATTTATTAAACATGAATATATCAATAAAACTATATTTTGTGTACGATGAATGTTTTTATTTCATTTTCAACTTAAACCACCTGAATTTTAAAGCGTTACAAAGTAACATCCTAATTGTATATTTAAAATTTTGCTGTTACGTTTTTACATTAGGTAGGTAATTTAAGATCACTGAACTATAACAAATACTACTTAAAAATTAAAGAATATCAAATTACAATTGCTCATAAAGTATCTTAGCAATAAGACAACGAAGGTAAACACATTTCTTTGGTCCTATTCGAAGACTAGATTTTTTGTACTATAATGAGTATTAAATTATTCTACTCTACGTTCTACTTGCACACATGCAACGAACATGATGAAAAATATTCAAAGGCACTTGAACGTACGATTTCAAACTTGTTAATATGTGGGGGCATTTTCAATTACTAAACTTCACAGTGCGTTTACCGTTGGAAAAGTAAAGGCCCGTACATCTCACTTGCCTTTACTATGTATAATAGAAAAAAAAAAACAGTAAACTGACCATTCATGTACTTCACGCTGATTGTAAATTACAATTAAGGGTTGGTTAGTTTACACCTGTGGTTTACACTTACAATGTTGACGTTCGTTTGTTTAGGAAATTCAAATGAATAAGGTTTTTGGTTTTAATAGATATTCAGCGTGCTTCTCCTAAGCTGCTGCCGTGAGTTTAACGCAAACTTACTTTCTATCGCTCTATATATTATATTATATATATTATAGGTCGCACCAATATGCGAGTGCAAGCGAGATGCACAGAAAGTAAGCCTGCGTTAAACTCATGGCGCAAGGTCCTGGTAGACGCAATGTTCAGTATGTCGCTCTGTGAACTTCTTACATTGTTTGAGGATCGCGATATAACAAGTAAATTATGTAAACTGGAATACAAAATTGAAGTGTAAATGTTTTATGATATGTCCGCTAGATTTTTTGCCACACGATGTAAATATTACACTTAAACAAATATTTTATCTAAACTTATAAACTACACAAGTTATGTATTTTATAATTTTATTTTACTCATTGGAAGTATAAATAAAAATGACCAGCAAATATAACAGGACGCCCTCGCTTTTGTTTTACGCTAAGGGGAATAATTGGCACGATTTTAGATTTTCGCTATATATTTCATTGTAATCAATTAAATATGATTCTTCTTTAGTAGCTATGTTGTCTATGCAGCCTTTGAAATTATGTGGGAATGCTTTCTTTCCTATTGCACTGTCCTCTTCGTTAATACCACCTAAAACAACAAAACATTACTGTGTTTTGTAAATTAGAAACAATTTGAAAAAAATCTGGTTCGAAGGACCATTTCTCAATTTTTAGCATAGTTGAAGTAATAACTAATAAGGTGATAAAAAGATTACATGACACTGAAACACAATTAACTCTGTTTGGGTTATTTAGAAAACTAAGTACCTAAGTAAGTATAATTTTCTCAGCCTGCTGCAGTAACTGCATGAACTGAAAACCCAAAATAAATCTTACCTATGTAAATATCCACGTCATCATAACGGGACCCGTTCAGACCGAGTTCATCGCTGTACACCAAACTCTGATCCACAGTAATGGATATATTGGAGGTTTCCAACTTCAGCAGAAGCACATGCCATTCTCCGTCAGCGAGGAACCCGGCCCTGGGCAGCAACTTGGACTGTATTTGAAGTGGTTTAGGGAGACGCCATTCTTTATCTGTGGCGGATTGTGCGTCGTCACGAGGGATAGACCAGGCCAGCTTGAGGTAATTGTGCTCAATCCCGAGACCGAGATATTCGGTGTCCTGTTGAGAAATAAAGAGATTGTGGTTCGATAATTTAAGGATAATTAGACGTAATTATGCAAAAGGGAACCAACCAACATGAATTTTACATTCTAATTAACACCTTAAAGAAAAACAAACAAGTCAATCTTTAAAATGTCAATTTCGTGTAGTATTGGTTCCTTTTTTGCAGAACTACGTCCAATTACAAATATCCCTACCGGGCCTGTGGGGCTACCATAATCTCTTAAATGTGATTCAGTTTAGGTTCGACTTGTCAGCTTTATTAAGTTATTCTGTGGTCTGTGGAACTGACAGATCGCGATTGCGATTAGGTTCTAAACTGAATATATGTTTCAATAAATAAATAAATCATTAGTGGATCGTGGTCCCTGGATGTCAAACACTCCGGTAAACATAAAGACAGGCCGACTAGCTGAAGCTTCGGATGACCTTCAAACTGCGATTAGAATGGGATTCGAAAGTACTGTTGACACAACAGTTTACAAGTCAATCTAGGATATACTCATAGTTACGCAAAGACTTACAGTCAATTCAATAGATCAATTAATCACTCACTACATCTATGTATAAACTACTCTTTTCTTGGTAAATATTGTGTCACTTGTTGTGTCAACAGTACTCTCGAATCCCTTTCTGATTCCGGTTTGATAATAAAAGAAAACAAATACTTGGAAAGACATTCGCTGCAAATTTAAACTCATCGTCATCGCAATAACCACTCTTTGTTTCGCACTTTTATTTTATAAAGGAGATAGAGATCAACCAAAATTTTAAACCAACTGACTGGTGATAGTGGTGTTATGTAACTTGAAGATTAAGACGAAGTACTTATAAATGAAATCTCACCATTATAATAGACAACAGCATCCCCATAGGTTCGGCAGTGGTAAAGTTGAGCGTAACGTATAAGGGGAGCGTTGAACCGGTGCCTAGTCTCTGCTCGCCCGCGCGGCGTATGGCCGTCCGCTTTCCAATAGATAGCAGTGAATCGCCCGCAAATTGAGGAATTGTCACGTTTACCCCTGAGAAATAAAAACGTTTTTATTCATTCCTGGGGGTAGTTTTCCTACTATATACCTACCTATTCCCCGAACTCACAGAAACCTAGGGGTTGGTCTGTGGTCAGACTCTACGGCTGATTTAATAAAATTATTGATCTTAGTTTCGGACCAAATAATATATGATTGTTACTTTAGGGACTGAGTTGGCAATCCAGCAATAAGTATCGGCTATAATTGCCGGAGGGCTTCCACAACCCCACGAATTTGCCTCCGTTCAGAATTTGCATTTCCAAATAAATTAATAGGTAACTATCACTTGGTAAGCTAACAGCAGAAGCCCAAATTAACAGCAATTAACAAGCCAAATTAACTGCAGCACAAACGCACACACCTACTCTCCGAGCAGAAGCCGCTATGCGGAAGTTTTCCTAGCTACAATCAATGTGGCGGCGATAGCAGCCGCCCTCGGTTTCTGTCACACATGTATGACGTTGCTCACGCAAATTTTGGTGGCATAGCGCCAGGTTTTGACCGTCTGCTGCGGGACATGCGGTACCTGCAATTCCCAGCAGGCGGCATGCATTTCACCTGGCTACAGCTAGCGTAGCGGCGACAGCTGCCGCCGGCAGTACCTGCACTCACGCAGCGCTTTCACCCGTCCTCCACCACGCACGTACTGCCGCCGCAAGATGTACCATATCGATTTGGTTAAGGCTCCAACTAAAGAAGTAATTGAAAGTTACTCACTGTGCTGACAATCAAAGCCCACATGTCCCGCAGCGCAAACGCATTTCTCCCCCCTGCAGTTCCCAGCAGGCGGTCGGCATTTGTCCTGACTACAGCCAGCGTGGCGGCGACGCAGCGCGCACGGCCGTCCTCCACTGCGCAGTGCGCACGCGCTGCCGCCGCATGAGGTACCATATCGATTTGGTTAAGGCTCCAACTAAAAAAAATTTAAAGCTACTCACTGTGCTGACAATCAAAGCCCACATATCCCGCAGCGCAGACGCATTTCTCCCCCCTGCAGTTCCCAGCAGGCGGTCGGCATTTCTCCTGACTACAGCCAGCGTGGCGGCGACAGCGGCCGCCGGCGGCGCCCGCGCACACGCAGCGCGCGCGGCCGTCCTCCACCGCGCACGCGCTGCCGCCGCATGATGTACCAAATCGATTTGGTTAAGGCTCCAACTAAAAAAATAATTGAAAGCTACTCACTGTGCTGACAATCAAAGCCCACATATCCCGCAGCGCAAACGCATTTCTTCCCCCTGCAGTTCCCAGCAGGCGGTCGGCATTTCTCCTGGCTACAGCCAGCGTGGCGGCGACGCAGCGCGCACGGCCGTCCTCCACTGCGCAGTGCGCACGCGCTGCCGCCGCATGAGGTACCATATCGATTTGGTTAAGGCTCCAACTAAAGACTAACTTTCAATTATTAAGTTACTCACTGTGCTGACAATCAAAACCCACATGTCCCGCAGCGCAAACGCATTTTTCCCCCCTGCAGTTCCCAGCAGGCGGTCGGCATTTCTCCTGACTACAGCCAGCGTGGCGGCGCCCGCGCACACGCAGCGCGCGCGGCCGTCCTCCACCACGCACACGCTGCCGCCACAAGATGTACCAAATCGATTTGGTTAAGGCTCCAACTAAAGAAATAATTGAAAGCTACTCACTGTGCTGACAATCAAAGCCCACATGTCCCGCAGCGCAAACGCATTTCTCCCCCCTGCAGTTCCCAGCAGGCGGTCGGTATTTCTCCTGATCCTGACTACAGCCAGCGTGGCGGCGACGCAGCGCGCACGGCCGTCCTCCACTGCGCAGTGCGCACGAGCTGCCGCCGCAAGATGTACCATATCGATTTGGTTAAGGCTCCAACTAAAAAAAAAATTGAAAGCTACTCACTGTGCTGACAATCAAAGCCCACATGTCCCGCAGCGCAAACGCATTTCTCCCCCCTGCAGTTCCCAGCAGGCGGTCGGCATTTCTCCTGGCTACAGCCAGCGTGGCGGCGACAGCGGCCGCCGGCGGCGCCCGCGCACACGCAGCGCGCGCGGCCGTCCTCCACCACGCAGGTGCTGCCGCCGCAAGTTTCGGCGCCGCATGGCGTGCCGTCACAGTCGCCCAGGTTCTGACCATCTGTCGGAAGAAGTAATCTACTGTGCCTATAATCCGTTGTTTTATGTATCAACATTTTCGGGTAGTTATAATATTTATTATATACCCAACCAGCAAAACCACCTGGATCTATCACTGACCGATTACAACAATTAATTCAATTCATAACACTGGTAAAATACATCATTAATATACCTTACCAAGAATATTTTGCCGTTCAAGTGGCAGGAGAACATTGTTGATGTGAAGATTTCTAATGCAGCCGGTGAATGGTTCAGGAGGACCTGACATAACATCAAAAGGCAGCGTTGCTAGGTCTTCCGCACCGCCTGTAATGAAACGAATGTAAATTAAACCTTTCCATATTTAACGTCTAGAACAACGTCTAAAAGGTGCCGTGTAATGTCGTGCCGTGCCTATTACGTTAGAAATACCTAAACGAAAGTGGTAATGGCGGACGTTTTCGAAGCAATTGTCCTGCTGGCAGAAGGTTTTTCGTTAATTGAGATATTAGCGAAAGGGAAAGCGTTCAAAAGCTTAACAATAGCACGGTTTCCCATACGATACTGTAATAGACTTTTAAATTGACTGTTGCGAAACAAACGCCTAACGCTTAACGTTTTTGAAATGTACATCATTTAGATAGGTACCTGGTCTACTTATCTGTTCATTACTGGGACCGTCACTCTACTTTACTATAGCGGTTTTCCATCGGATTTTGCAGTGAACCCTGCAGCTGCATGTGCGCTTTGGCAAGTTAACAGAATTAAACGACTAGCGACGTCACGCCGTTTAGACAGGCCACACGGACACGACTGACCTAGCAGCATGCTGGCAGCGGCGGCGGTGTGCGGGTAGGCGTGCGCCAGTAGCGGCTCGGTGGCGAGCGCGCCGTCCGCGAACACGTAGAGGCGGCTGCCGTAGCGGCCCGCCTTCACCGCGTGCCACGCACCAGCGACGTCACGCCGCACAGACTGCGACCACACGGACACGACTGACCTAGCAGCATGCTGGCAGCGGCGGCGGTGTGCGGGTAGGCGTGCGCCAGTAGCGGCTCGGTGGCGAGCGCGCCGTCCGCGAACACGTAGAGGCGGCTGCCGTAGCGGCCCGCCTTCACCGCGTGCCACGCACCAGCGACGTCACGCCGCACAGACTGCGACCACACGGACACGACTGACCTAGCAGCATGCTGGCAGCGGCGGCGGTGTGCGGGTAGGCG
The DNA here is from genome assembly GCA_025490895.1 of Thaumatotibia leucotreta. Lineage (NCBI taxonomy): Eukaryota > Metazoa > Arthropoda > Insecta > Lepidoptera > Tortricidae > Thaumatotibia > Thaumatotibia leucotreta. Next base: position 2,574 of record JALPQI010019925.1, on the reverse strand, counting down.
TGCGCCAGCAGCGGCTCGGTGGCGAGCGCGCCGTCCGCGAACACGTAGAGGCGGCTGCCGTAGCGGCCCGCCTTCACCGCGTGCCACGCACCAGCGACGTCACGCCGCACAGACTGCGACCACACGGACACGACTGACCTAGCAGCATGCTGGCAGCGGCGGCGGTGTGCGGGTAGGCGTGCGCCAGCAGCGGCTCGGTGGCGAGCGCGCCGTCCGCGAACACGTAGAGGCGGCTGCCGTAGCGGCCCGCCTTCACCGCGTGCCACGCACCAGCGACGTCACGCCGCACAGACTGCGACCACACGGACACGACTGACCTAGCAGCATGCTGGCAGCGGCGGCGGTGTGCGGGTAGGCGTGCGCCAGCAGCGGCTCGGTGGCGAGCGCGCCGTCCGCGAACACGTAGAGGCGGCTGCCGTAGCGGCCCGCCTTCACCGCGTGCCACGCACCAGCGACGTCACGCCGCACAGACTGCGACCACACGGACACGACTGACCTAGCAGCATGCTGGCAGCGGCGGCGGTGTGCGGGTAGGCGTGCGCCCGCAGCGTCTCGGTGGCGAGCGCGCCGTCCGCGAACACGTAGAGGCGGCTGCCGTAGCGGCCCGCCTTCACCGCGTGCCACGCGCCCAGCGCTACCACGGCACCGCTGCGCACCAGCGACGTCACGCCGGACAGACGGTCTGCGAACACAATTTTGAGATGTCTATAAAACACAATTTGATTTATATTCATAAACTTCTGATAAGTTAGCAAGCTGATAAATATTTATTTGTCCTTTTCCGTCTAATCAAGGCGGATGCAATATAAATTAAGGTGGCCACTATTTAGAAACTGCGTGATTTTATTAAGGTGCGTTGGACTAAGAGGTGGTTGGTCTGTGACTAAGAGAGACGGGTTTTTGAATGGGAAAAAACAAAAAGTCATCCATATTATCCCAACGCACCTTATATAGCTACCGACCATTAGGTATTTGTGAAAGCTATTACAACAGTAACTTGGACTTCAAACCTGTCCATCGGTACTCTAGCAGTCCTCCCTGCAACGATAGCGCGGTATAGAAATGTGGCGTCTCCACGAACGCAATGAGTCCTCGTTCCTTGTTCGGCTTGATCTCGGCTTCCAGCGCCAGGCTCACGCTCGACACGGCTTGAGGCTTCAGCTTTACGAACGATCTGGTGCCAGTGAAGTAAACGTCCGTTGGGATCAGATCTGGAAGTGGAATAGGTACCTATAGTTGGAGAAAATTATTTACAAAAATTTAAACTTAGCTAGTATGTTATGTATAAGGGTTTGAGGGCAGTCTGTCGTGAGATCGAACCCACCAGACCTGGCGGTAATAGCTATAAAGCCATACCACTAAGGGTTTGCTCACACTAAGATATTATGAGTACTGCCATAGTCCTAAAGTCGAGTCATGTGAATGCTTTAAAAAAAAATTGTGGTGTGAATACTTCAGTATTCATGAGTCTGATCACTGCATCGGTTTTCCGCGGCTACAAATATGTTTTGTAAAGGCCGAGATATAAACTTGATTCTGACCTTTATCACAGTACGTTCCGGTCTTCCCATAAGGGCAGTCGCACTGAGCCCGATCAGCGGAGAGCACGCACTTGCCACGGCACTGGGTGACAGCGCGGTCACATGGGCTGCGGGACGACGCACATGTGGCACCGAACCAGCCCTCGTTGCAGATGCACCTGTGGGATGGTGCTAAATAAATGGCTGATTGATTATGAAATCGAGTTACGTGATGAGTTGTGGTCAACGCCTTTTCATACATACGTTATACATACCAACAGCTCTGCGCTTTGCAAGCCTATGCCGCACAATAAGTACGAGATATAGCCGAGATGAAGCCAGAAGGGAATATTACCGTACCTAAATCTTCAAAACCCTTATTCATAAGTATAGCCTCTTTTTAACAGTATTGATATTGATTAAAAAGAGACTGATCGCTGCGAGCAGGCCGCAAGTTGGTGTCAAAACTAGATATGCTAGGGCTACAGGACTTTGCAGTGCACGGCGCTGTGCCACACAGACCAACGCCATGGCCTCCAAGCAGCCGCCACCTTGACTTACCCGTAAGTAGCCGGCGAGTGTATACATACGCCCCTTGGCGCATTGCAAGACTTGGCGGTACATTGCGCCACTCCGCACTGGCCGACCCCACGGCCGCCCAACGCCTTGCCGGCGCCGACTGCCTGTCCCGATATCTCCCAGATGCAGCCGCGCCAGCCCCCGTGTAAAGGCAAGTCGTGGGGAAGGTCGCGGAAGCCGGGAGATGGGTGGCCACCTGTAAAACATTAAACCAAATCTGGCATTTGCAATACATTCGGCGGCAGTTGGCATAAATTTACGTCCAGTGAGACGTCATAGAATAACTTTAGACCTAAAAGCCCAGAGTCCAATACACTGTAAACACTACAGTCTGTTTTAAATTGTATACTGGCTCTCTTGGAGGCTTGTGCTTGTGCCAGGCTTACCGTGTCATCCATAAGTATACTCGAGGTAAGTATTACCTATCACCGTGGTATACTCACCGATGTAGACATAGGGTTGCACAGTCATCTTG